>JAUFNR010000226.1:0-66868 GCA_031216915.1 Pictodentalium vernedei | reverse complement strand
CGAATGTTTTGCAGCAGTCAAAGTATGACAAATTTTGTTCTATATGTTATTATTAAAAGTTTAACCCTTAGCAGATTGAGACTTCCCATAAGGGTACTGTCGGAATATTTGTTATTTTCGCCAACTTCAAGAGCAATTTTTTTCTAATTACAAGGTAGTTGTAATGATTATTTTGGTATGGCTAGATGCAACAATGATTGTGGAAGAAAGTTACGGTTTACTTTTTAATCTCAGATTTAACCCTCAGGCACAATGAGGCCGAGAATAAGAGTACCGTTTGAAAATGCCAAAATTAGCCATTTTTGGTTGCATTTTCTATCATTTTGGAAAGGGTTAATTTCAAACATTTTTCATGTACGTATTCACAATTGACTATCGAGCATATTTGCTGTTGTTAGTTTGGTTGTAAAGTTTAACCCTATCCCATTCTGGTTGCATAAAAGTAGGTACCGTCCAAATAAATTCCAATTTTTTCAGAATTTGGTAAATTTAGGTGGCAATTTACTCCATTTTTAATTGCTTGAGCTCATAATGTTTTCTGTAGCTGCTTGCAGCAGTCAAAGTATGACAAATTTTGTTCTATATGTTATTATTAAAAGTTTAACCCTTGGCAAATTTGAGACTTCCCATAAGGGTACTGTCGGAATAATTGTTATTTTCGCCATCTTCAAGGGCAAATTTCTCTAATTACAAAGTAGTTGTAACAATTATTTTGATATGGCTAGATGCAACAATGATTGTGGAAGAAAGTTACTGTTTACTTCTTAATCTCAGATTTAACCCTCAAGCACAATGAGGGCAAGAATAAGAGTACCGTTTGAAAATGCCAAAATTAGCCATTTTTGGTTGCCTTTTCTATCAATTTGGAAAGGGTTAATTTCAAAAACTTTTCATGTACGTATTCACAATTGACTACCGAGCATATATGCTGTTGTAAGTTTGGTTGTAAAGTTTAACCCTATCCGATTCTGGTTGCATAAAAAAGTAGGTACCTTCCAAAAAAACTCCAATTTTTCAGAATTTGGTAAATTTAGGTGGCGATTTACTTCATTTATAATAGCTTGAGCTCTGAATTTTTTCTATAGCTGCTTGCAGCAGTCAAAGTATGACAAAGTTTGTTCTATATATTATTATTAAAAGTTTAATCCTTGGCAGATTTGAGACTTCCCATAAGGGTACTGTCGGAATAATTGTTATTTTCGCCAACGTTTACATGCACTTTCTCAGCACTGGAGCCATAATGTCTCAAAACCTTTTCCATGAGAGGATTGGACCTTCATCCAAGAACAATTTTGCTGTTATATATTTTATTCAAAGATTTAACCATCACCCAGTTTTCTGGCCTTGAATTTGAGTGCCCTAAAATTCTTCATAAAATTGGCCAATTTGGAGCTCACTTTTCTTCCATTTTCGAAAGGAATATCGAAAAATGATTTACATTTTCGTATTTATAATTGCCTACCGAGCATATTTGCTGTTGTAAGTCTAGTTGTAAAGTTGAACCCTATGCTCGTTCTGTGCATAAAGAAAGGTGCAGTACAAAAAAACTATTGTTTTTCAGAATTTGGTAAGTTTAAGTGACGATTTACTCCATTCCTAATTGATTGAGCGCTGAACGTTTTCCATGGCTGTATGCAGCAGTCATAGTATGACAACTTTTGTTTTATATGTCATTATTAAAAGTTTAACCGTTGGCAGATTTGAGACTGCCCATATGGGTACGGTCGGAATAATTTTAATTTTCATAAAATCACTGAATATTGATAAACGTGCAGTGGTAGTTTGGAATAGAATATCCGAAAATGCTTTCGAAATTCGGATTCACAGTTCAATTCCAAGAATATTTTCTGTTTTAAGGTTGCTGTAAAGTTTAACTCCATCCCTGTCTCAAATGCACAAAAATTGATGCCGTCGAAAAAAACCTCTCATTTTGTTAAGAATTCCGTAGGTTTAAGTGACAATTTACTCCATTCCTAAGTCATTGAGCGCTGAATGTTTTCTGTTCCTGCATGCAGCAAGCATAGCATGACAACTTCTGTTTTATACGTTATTATCAATAGTTTAATCCTTGGCATATTTAGGAGTTCCCATGTGGATATAGTCGGAATAATTGTTATTTTCGTAAAATCAATCCCTGAATATATTGGTAACCGTGCAGTGGCCCTTCGGTGGTGCTACATGAAGCCGCAAATAGTTAAGGTTGAAAAGTTCAGAAAATGGACAGATATAATGCCTAACTCAGCCGGTGACAGGTAAATAATGAATGGAAAATTCGTTGAATTGAGAATAAAGTAGGGAGAATCGTGCCCTCGGTTTCCACCTGATCCACGGTATTTCAACGCACGGCACTTGACAAAGATACTAAACTGCAGGGCAGGGACAGTGAAAAACATTCTGAGAATTTAAAGTTGCTGCCTTGCATGGTCGGGACATAATTGGAGTATATCCGACATTGTAACTGTTCAATTTGAATATTAAATTAGCCAGATGACGGCTTTTTCTCCACCGGATAATCCAACCTGCGGCAACCGCGTTGTGTACTTGGGCAAGACACTTCATCTCCACTGCCCGCGTGGGGGCACGGTGGCGTTGTGTACTAAGGCGCACTACACGTCGATCGTGCACTTGTCTTCAACCAATGCTAACCCTGCTTGTATGGAGTTCGTATGTTGGGGAGCTGACAGTTGCTCGCCATTGCTCGGTGGTTCTCTCCGGGTACTCCGCCTTCCTCCACCCGTAAAACTGTTGCGGTCATGATTAGCCAGTGTGCATAAATATGTGACCTTAAGCACCAATAAATAAATAGATAAATGCTCCACCGGATCGAGTTCTTAGTTTCTGCCGGGACGGTCTAAAATAAGCAGTTTAACTCAAAATTTCTGTCCCGTATGAATGTGCAAATATTTAAAGCTGGACAGTTCATCAACTAGACAGAAATAATGCCAAACTCGACTGGTGATAGGTAAATAGTGAATGGAAACGGCATTTCATTGGGAATAGAGTAGGGACGAATCGTCCCCGCAGTTTCCACGCGATCCACGTTGTTCCCACGCGGCCACGCCACTTGACAAAGATACTGTTCTGTCGAGCAGGGATAGTAGAACAACTTCTGAAGATTTCGTGCATCTGCCTTCACTGGTCTGGACGCTGTGTACTAAAGCATACTGCACGTCGATGGTGCGCATGTCTTCAACCAATCTAACCCTGCCTGTGCTACAGTGCGGAGGCACTATGTTGGGGAGCTGGCAGCTGCTCGTCATTGCTCGGTGGTTCTCTCTGGGTACTCCGGCTTGCGCCACCCATACAACTGTCACCGACATAATATGACCTTGGCTGATAATGTGTCGTTAAACCCTAATAAATAAATAAATAAATAAATAAATAAATAAATAAATAAATAAATAAATAAATAAATAAATAAATAAATAAATCCAGTACCAGTTTTGCTCGTACAAATAATAGTACCGTCAGACAAAATTCATTTTCGGATTAATTTCGTACTTTTCTGTACTCACCTTCCCTGAGTAAGATTGGTATATCTTTTCAATCTCAGATTTAACCCTCAAGCACAATGAGAGCGAGAATAAGAGTACCATTTGGAAATACCTAAATTATCCAACTTTGGTTACTCGGTACTATCATTTTGGAATGGGTTAATTTGAGACACTTTGCTTTGCTATATGCAGAGATGTTTAATCAATAAATCCGGCTTCAGTTATGTTCTGGGACTTAATGAAACATGTGCTTTGGACACTTAGAAATAGCACTGTCTGCAAAAAATGACTGAGTGAATACTCACTTGTCAAAAAACAAAAAGGAAAGAGATCTCTGAGCTTTCCATAACTGCTTTCAAAAATCAATGGGGAACAAATTTTGTGTTATATGTTTTGGTGTTCCGTGTTATCCAACCCCAGTTTGGCCGTACAAATATGAATACCGCCAGGAAAGAAAGCACATTTTCTCAGTGATAGACTGTTTGACTTCTATGATAGAGGTCCCGAGTTTGATCCCTGTCTGGGACGACCCACGTAATGTCCTTGGGCAAGGCACTTTATCCGGTTGCCAACATGGGGGCACAATGATGCCATGTACTAAAGTGTTCTGCATGTCAATGGTGCACATGTCTTCAACCGCAGGTACCCTGCTTCAGTGGAGCTTGAACATAATTAGAATGTTGGGCTGACAGTTGCTCGTCGATGCTCGGTGGTTCTCTCTGGGTCCTTCGACTTCCCCCACCCGTAAAACTGTCACGATTAGCCATTGTGGATAAGTATGTGACCGTAAACACCAATAAATAAATACCGTCAGGGAAACCCTCTGTGAAATCCTTCTGTCAATAAATAGCAAAGTAGTAATGTAATGCAAGAAATATTAAGCTGTTCAACATCCCTTTAATCAACTCATTTTGACTTGCACTGTACCCATCACTGTGTATACTAGCTCTCTGGATGATTTAAACCATATCAAATAAACAACTAATTTGTGTGTGACAGTAACTCATATTACATGTATTTCATTGTATCTGAAACAGATATGTTGGAAAAATTGTGAAATCATGGAGTAGGAAGCTTACCCTCGTTTGTTGACAAATCCCACACATTCACAAACAGATAGAATGATAGAGAATAAATTAATTATTGATATTTAAGGTTACTTTCAGCATCTTCAGCTATATCATGACCATAATATAGGTATTTATTCAAGTCCAGGTATTCATTGCATAGGCGTACAGGGCTATTTTTCAGGGGGGGGGGGGGGGACCCTCTTAGCCCGAAAAAGTTGAATCTCAGGAGGAAATGCCAAATGCGGGTATGGGAGAGCCCCCCCCCCCCCCCCCCCCCCCCCATTGAGTACCTGGAGAGAACCACCGAGCAATGGCAAGCGACTCAGACTCCCCGGCATACTAACTCCACAAAAGGAGGGTTAGCATTGGTTGAAGACAAGTGCACCCTCAAAGTACCCTTAGTACACATCGCCATCATACCCCCTCACCCAACCACCCCCCCCCCCCCCCCACCCCCACGTGGGAAATTAAATTGGGATGA
Organism: Pictodentalium vernedei; assembly: GCA_031216915.1. Classification (NCBI taxonomy): domain Eukaryota; kingdom Metazoa; phylum Mollusca; class Scaphopoda; order Dentaliida; family Dentaliidae; genus Pictodentalium; species Pictodentalium vernedei. The sequence continues at coordinate 61,823 of JAUFNR010000226.1, read as the reverse complement.
AGTGTCTTGCTCAAGGACACAATGTGATTGCCACAGGCGGGATTCAAACAGAGGACTTCTTGGATTGCAACAATCATCTCTACCTTCTGAGCCACCGCGCCCCCGTAATATGCAGTAATAGAACTCTTTGTATGTACTTGTGTGATTATAAATGAATCATATTAACGTGGATATGGTTCCACTGAATCAACTTGTACAGTATAATGGTCAGTTTACTTGCAACTTCTAAGTGATGAGATAGGAAAACAACATTTTGTGTGGAAAACCAAAATGTTTTGTGGTCATTTCTGGCAACTAAATTGTCCGAAATTTTCTGGCATATTGGCCGAAAAATCGGCTCCTTCCTGACTCAGGGGTGGGTTGGGGCACAGTCCTTCATGAAACTCGGCCCGTACGTCCATAATTCATATGTACTATTTTTTTCCAAAGCACAAAGGACATCGCTTGTTTTGCTTTCTATGAAAATATTCTGTAATTATTGAAGAGCTATATTTTGTGTTAAATGTTTTGGTGTATCACAAATATCTGTTTTGGCTGCATAAAAACTAGCAGCATCACAAAAACTTTGATTTCCACTAAATTTTCTGTTTTCAAAACTGATCGATAGTTTTGTGTACAATACAGTTTGCCTTTTCACATTAAAAAGTTGGGAAAGCCCGTAATTTGTCCAACAAATTACAATTCTCTAGTTTATGTTTTGATTTGGGGAGCTCAACAAAGGTCAACTTGAAGGAGTCCAGCAGACGAAGTATGGAAGGACAAAAGAGTGTCTCCCAATATAAAGATGTATGTGTTACTGTGGTGGTTTGGAAAGAAACTATGATATTCTCCTATGTAGAATGCACTGCAAAGTCATACATTGTAGTTGAATAAATATATTTACAAACCCCTTGCACTGTAACCCCTTTTATCCCATGCATCAATTTGATAGTGATTAAATTGTTAAATTTGTCTGGTTTATCATTAAGTATAATAGCTTTGTTTATTCTTGGACACCAATACACTCATGATATCTGTTGGAGAAGAAATAAGGGTAACTGTAACCTGTCACTGCAATAAACCTTCTAATGTACTTGAAAGTACATTGTTATTCAAAATACATCAAATCAACCTTACATAACCATTATTGCATGTACTTTCCCCAAGGAGGCTTATTGACATATTGAGATCAGAAGGGCACATCCAGAGGGTCTCACATATTTTTTTTTTCAAGAACGCAGTACACAAAGCAATCCCTAAAAGGTGACAAGTGAGCTCCATTTGACACAAAAAAATTCCGGGGGGGGGGGGGGGCTCTCTTCCTTGTATGATGCTACCTCCGGCACTCAAGGCATATGCCTTTTTTCTCAAAGTTTATTTCTTTTTTCTTTTTGAAGATCCTGGTCACACATGTTCCAAACACTATCAGACAGGTACATGTAACCCTCCAAATAAGTGTATCTGCAAAAATCATGTTACATTGCAAAACATTCTTTTTAGACTTTTAGTTCTGGACCTTTCATGCTTCTTACTTCCAACTATAACACTTAATTTATCGATTAATGGGTGAATTGAAAAGTCCTGCCATAATCAACATTTTGAGTTCCATAAGCCTTCAAAACAGCTCCGATAAAAGTGTCAAACATCAGATTTGTGGCTTTATACAGAATATTCATTGGGTTATTGATTGATAAGTAATAGGAACAAAATCTTCACCAGAAAATTCTGTAGCAATACAATTGAGGGTATTAGCAGGCACTTTGCAACAAATTGTAACAAATCAACTAGTTATAAACAAAATTTTCTAACTCAAAAGAGTGAAAAAGTACCATAACTCTGAAAAAATGTGGGAAGAAACACATGCTACAGCAGCTACACAGGCATTGTTTCCCCATGATGCTCGATCACAACACCAAATATCCTTCAAATTGGAGTAGCAATGGTTGAGATACAAGGGAGAATGTTGGTACATGTAATGATGAATGGGCAAGACTAAGATTAAGAGGACAGGGGGTCACCACTGCACAGCCCTCGATCATGCACCTTTGATTTTCCAACTTCCAGGTCTGGGGCATAATAATCGCAACACATCCACCTTATCAATTCATAATTTCAGTAAAATAAAAGAAATTATCAATTTTAATGTTACTGTAAAAACAAACATCTTGACTGTTAACAAAAAAATAATTCATCAAAGATGTTTTTGAAGAACCGCTATTCAGTTTGAGTAATTCGTGTCAACTCGGTCCCTGTAGATTTGTTTTTTATTCAATCATTGTATCGTCTGCCTTCAAGATGTTAGTATGTTGTGTTTATGTGTTCCCTGTTATTCCATGGGTTTTCTATGAAAGGATTTACGTTTTGATTCTTGGATTTTCTAAAAGGATGTTTAAAAATTTTGAAGGTAAGTACTTCATTTATTTTTCAGTTTTTCTCGGCAATTTAACCCCCCAAAAATTACCCCTCCCCCAATTTTTAAAAAAAAATTACCGACCCCCCCGAAAAAATTTTCCCGGGTCAACTCGCCCCTCAAATGCGGGTCAACTCGCCCCCCCCCCCCCCCCCGATCGGGGGCGAGTTGACCCGGGAAAACTGGCGGGGGCGAGTTGACCCGAGGGCGAGTTGACCTGGAACCTTTATTGTGATATGCAAAATGGGGGATGGTTTCTGGTGAAGGAGATTTGTCACATTTGTCAGTGTAAAAAGATGACTAAAGACTCTGATCGACGCTTGTGTTAGTGTGGTTCGTTGCAAGAAAAAACTGAATGCTCAGCATCGTCCAAGCGCACCTTATTTAAAAGCGCGAATGCATCATTTTCAGCCCATCTTCAAAGACAGCCGCGACGAATTCCATGGTTACCAGGAAGTAAATAACTTCGCAATGACGGGGGAAATTAACACGCTCAATATAGTTCTAGGTCACTTGGAATATACTTTGTGAAAAAGTGATTTCCGAAGCATTCTGCTTACTTTGTTATGAATATTGCCTTATTTTATGTGTATTGTCCCGATTTTATACACTCGGTTATTTTTTTACAAGTGGTTCATGTTGTCTTTCTAGTGCGCAATAATTCAGATTTTTTGTCAACAAAAGAGTTCAGACGGCCTGTAAACACGAGAGGGAATTTCGAACCATATTTTGCAGTTACGACATTAACAGCTCAAGTATTTGCTGTCACCTGTTTGCAAATCCGCTCATACATTGTCTTGAACAAATAAAGGGCGTGATCACGTCCTTGAATTCTTACGATTTCCCAAATTGAGTATTTCTGCAAGAACCACATCGTAATCACATGACCGGAATAAACATCATTGAAACATGGCCACATCCGGAACATCCAACATTTGTGTTGGTGTTATTATATTCAAACATCAAAACCCACCAGAGTGTGTGTCAAAAAAATGCTTTCTCCGAGTCTGTAGTATGTTATCATTATATTGAGGACAAAGCTTTTGAATTACTGATTATTTTGTGGTTTTACCGGTTCGTTACTTACGCCATTGGCAAATTAATCTTCTTCAAAATCATAAAATTCACTTTTTTTTCCTGAAAAAAATTATATGTACCTTTTCTATGCACTTTACTCATTATTTTGATATATAATTTGCCTTTCCTTACTTCTCTTATCTGTTTCTGAGGCATTGAGAAAAATGTCAAAAAATTGACCAAAGTTAGGTTGGAACTTAAACTCTTTGCACGACCTCTTGTCCACAAACATGCAACATTAGAACTATTATATTTCAACATTTGTGCTATTTTTATACGGCCACTCATATGAGCATGCCTCATAGAACTTTTAAATAGTCCATGAACTTTGATTTTATGTGAACACAAAGAACTTTTATCATAGACTAATATGTTTTTAGGAAAGACTAACTGTGATAGACAAATCTTTTAATGAAAACAAACAATTTCCACAGCAATCTCTAACCCTACCAGAATTATACTTAGCTGAAACAGAAATCTGACATCACCGAACTTGGAAAATTTTGAATTTAAGTCCAATAAATACTGGCCGCAGCCAGTTAAATTAAGTCATAATAAAATAGCCCGTCTCTAGGGCAAAACAGATTTTTTGGTTAAAAGTAGGTATCCCATATGTCTCACCCCAGGGGAAGCTCAGTCGTGCTTGTTGTCCTGAAGAAATGGCAGGTAACAACACCCGGATACAGAGGTTGAGCCAGCCTGGTACACAACCTGAACCATCAGTAGCACCTGGCATAGAACCACTTGCCACAAAGACAAAAAATTATGTACTGAACCGAGATAAATCTCTGGCTAAGAAGCGACAGGCCTGTAACAGACCGTTCATCAACATAATACCAAAAGATGCAGGTAGACAATTGAAAATTGAATGCAGTACAGGCTGCTACGTATTTATTAAACAAGAACTGATTAACAAGTTGTTTGACCCCACTTTTGCTGAGAAATACCAACTGTATGCTGAAGTCATAACAGTCATAGAGAAGACTGGTAACTCTCCAGAATTAATTTTAAAAGCCTTTAACAGACTTACTACAGGAAAACCAGGCAGACGCCTTAAGTTTACAATTAACCTATACCACACACAATCATCCATACTTGTAAACGGAAGAAGTACCCCGTTATTTCATGATGAGATTTTACCAGGCATCATAAATACAATTTCTCAGAAACCTCATATGAGCAAACTCGACAAACACATTGCAGCGCTTATTGATCGAGGTGTAACAAAGAGCTTAGACCAGCCCGAAGCCAGCACGAGTATGATGGCTCTAGAAGAAGGGATAGTCCTGGACGCCTCTGATCCCAAGTCAGATGACAGCGTCTTAGCGGTTTCCCCCATTGTAAACTTTACGTCGGAGATGGTCTAGCTTGTGACATATGCAATCAATGGTATCATGAGGATTGCGAACAACTTGATTCTGCTTTGAGTGACTTTTATGAAGCGGGCGGTCCCCAATATAGCTGCCTCTCATGTCGTCACTTAACCATCAACAGTCCTACAGACATAGATGATACATTAAAGTCTACAGATAACTCGATGCGATCGGGAGCTACATCCAATACTGATTTGAACCCTCCAGACATCCAAATGATACCCATTCAGGAGGATAAGGACCCTATGGACAGTGACCCTCATAACCATGTACACCATGACAGTACAGAGGAGGAACTAAATGGGGAAGTACCTGACTCCCCGCATCCAGAGCCTCTGCCAAATGATGTAGATCAAAATCTAACTAATAATAGACAGATTCCTATTGACACAATAGGACAAATATATAGCCAACCACCATCACCCATGTTGTATACACAGGAACATGATCCTATTCTCACTCCTAGTAAGAAAACACAAGGTGAGCATAGCCATAAGACAAAGCGAGATAAGCCTAAGCCAAAACAAAGGAAATCACAGTCCACTCATGGTACAGATGTAGGAGAGCAGTTGAACTTGGCTCAAATTGTGATAACGAAGCTCGAAACAAAGGTACGGGACCTAGAAAATTCAAATAGAATCCTTAAAATACATGCAAATACCTTCAACAGTACCACTGATGTAGAACCTCCAGCATATTTACAGAAGGGTGCCCCCCTTAACGACGTAGGAGGTACAGCCCCAGTACAAAACATGTACCAGAATCAGAATACTGACATACAGGCCCTCTATCACCAAATGAATCGGATTGAACTGCAACAACTGCAACAAAGAATGACAGCCATCGAAATACTTATACTTCAGGGTAGAGGCCCTACCAAAAAACAGGGAGCTTCACGCTTATTTGTACCAAACCATCAACATATTCATGCCGGCTGGCATCCGTTTTTAGGAACATATCCACCAACAATTCATCATCCAAGTGGCATATTTCAACCCAGATTCCAGCCTCCTATGCAGTCATGGAATCAACCCCAATCTACGATGCAAAATAATTCTCAACATAATACAAGCTGCAAGAATCAACCTTGCATGCAGAACATAACAAATCACCATAAATACGACACGCTTAATCAGAAGCCGTCTGAGAGAGAAACAAAAAATTTACCAGACGAGAAGGAAAAATCAAATCGATATAATCAAAAAAGAGCTCAATCACCCCCAGATCACGGCAATGGGAAATCAGACAAACAGCCGCGTAACAGATGGTCAATGGGAATACATGGTACTTATGAGCCCCCACCACGCCTTCAGGGCAAATCAAAGCGACAGCAGCGTGGAAGTCGTCATTCAACTCCAAAAACAGTCACTTTCAATGACACTGAAGCACATAAAATGTACCTCTCTCCAGCTCTAACCAATGTGTCAGTTGATAATCATCCACAGCCTCAAGGGCAAGAGAACGAAGGTTCCGAGGCTTCTTTTTTAGGATATGGCCGAGCCCAAACCGGACATTGGCGGACAAGACCACTACCTCACCGCAACAGGGGCCGGCAGACACGACGCCATTACACACAAAACAACTCCTACTGAGGACGTTTAATGTAAACAAATGCGAAGACGAACACGCTTTATCTACAGCAACTTCTAGAGGAAGCTGACATTTTATGTATACAAGAGCATTGGCTCTTTCAATTCCAGCATAACTTCCTGACAGACCTCTCCAATACACACCTAGTCCATGCCAAGTCAGTAGATACATATAATCCCATTACGCCATTACGGTACCCAGAGGCTATGGAGGGGTGGCAGTTTTATTTAATAGCAGACTTAAAATCCAAATCAAGAAACACCCGGATGGAGGAAATAGAATCACTGTTTTAGAGATCTTGACAGAAATCCCTATATGTATCATTTGCGTGTATCTACCAACACGAGGTAACTCTACAAAAGAGGACTTTGTATCTACACTGGACGAGATAGCAGAGATAATATCAAAATCCCAGCTGGAACATGCCATCATACTATGTGGGGACATGAATGACTCACTGAATGCCAGACCTGGTAATGATAGAGATAGTAAACTGATACCTTTCTTCAAAGAAAATAATCTCTCTGTTAAGCAATCTGGAAGATCAACCTTTTATCACGTTGACGAGAAACATGCTGCAGAAATTGATTACATTGCATATAATGATACTGCTAAAACAATAGTAACCCAGGTAAGGACTTTTGAGATGGACGAGAAAAACCATTCAGACCATGTGCCAGTGGAAGTTATTTTAAATGTAAAGGTCCAGAGAAAACAGAAAGAGGCGGCTATCCAAGTGAAACCGCGCTGGGATAAATGCTCAAAATACGAGTATTGTAAGGCGATTGAAGAAAACCTCGAATGTGTACAAGAAGAGGGGACAAACGAAGGACAACTACAACAATATATTGTCCAGCTGGCAAGGACTCTGAAGGATGCAACACGAAAAAGTATACCAGGATACAAAGACAAAATAGCAGTCAGAAAACGGCACATGAAGACCCGTAATCCTGAGATAATAGAGGCGATTAAGGTCAACAAGTTGATGTGGTGGAAGTGGAAGAAGGCAGGAAAACTACGGGATGGAGGACCAGATTATGTTAATTCAAAAAAGGCTAAGCGGACACTACAAAAACTTCAACGCCAGGATGCATATAGAAGGACGAAGACAAGATTGGAAAAATTTATGATTTCATCAAATGACCCCAAGACTTTCTATAGCATCATCAAACAACAACGAGCTACCAAAACTTGTACAACCTCAGAACTAGTTATCGGCGATCGTGCCCTGACGTCACCGCACGCTATTACCAAAGGCTGGGCCGAGCATTTTGCTACCTTGGCAACTCCTACGAAAAACAGCACATTTCATGACGAGCACTTATTTAGTGCCGAGATGGATCTTCTATACATTGAAGATATATGCTTACGAAATAGAACACCACCTGATCCAATCACAATTACTGAACTGGAGGATGCCGTAAGGAAATTGTAAAATAATAAGGCCGCAGACTCACTAGGCATTACTGGAGAACATCTTAAATTTGCCTTACCGGTCCTTAAACTACCACTTACACATTTTATGAATATTATATTAAAAAGCGGGAAAGTTCCATCCATCATGAAAGAAGAAATTTTAACTCCAGTCTTCAAGAAAGGGGCCCTAAGTAACCCTTCAAACTACAGAGGAATTACAGTCACAAATATCCTTCTAAAAGTCCTGGAACATATACTGCTTAAGCGACATGAGAAACTGATTAAGGACATTCAATCTAAACTACAAACTGGCTTTATCAAAGGAAAATCCTCTATAAATGCTGCTCTAGTTGTAACAGAATGCTTTAATGAAGCCAAGATTGAGAAGAGGAAACTTGTATTTACAACATTGGATGCACAGAACGCCTTTGATGTAGTAGATCACACTATAATTTCCATAGACTCTATCTAGATGGTATACAGAATCTTGAATGGTTAGTTATCAAAGACATTTACACAGATGCCACGTCGAGAGTGAAATGGGCAAGGACAAAATCTGACACATTTAACATCACAAAAGGGGTACGACAAGGAGGAATTCTGTCAACTTCCCATTACAAACATTACAACAACCTTCTGCTTTTACAACTTGAAGAAAAGTACGAAGGAGCTCGAATCGGCACAGTAAATATTCCACACACAACATGTGCTGACGACCTGGCTCTACTGGCGCATCGACCCACTGAAATGCAGCAGATGATAAGTGAAGTTGAAGAGTTTTCAAAGGCATCCAGATATCTAGTAAATCCAACAAAGAGCAACGTCATCGAATACAATACTAATTCAAAAAAACAATACAAAATGTATGGAATGGACATAGCGCATCCGGTTTGTGTAGAACACTTAGGAATATCTAGAAACAAGAAGAACTTACCAGATGTAGACAAAAAAATTCAGCTGTCAAGAAGAACAGTCTACTCACTGATGGGTGCAGGTTTTCACGGAAAAACTGGAATTACTCAAGCAATTAAATCGCAACTCTGGATGCTGTACGTTATCCCTAGAATAACCTATGGACTGGAAGTCCTCTTATTAACTCAAACCAACAGAAAGAAACTTGAAAAACATCAACTTATTATTTTACGACAGATACAACATCTACCTGCCAGAACAGCAACGGTTGCAGTTACATCACTCATGGGGGTACCAGATATTGCTACAATAATCAATAAAAACCGATTGAATCTATTCTATCGAATTGTATTTGACAACACATCTGTGGAATATGACATTGCAATGAGACAACTTGCTATGAGAAATATTAATGACAAAAGCTGGTTTTCCCACACCCGACAACTCCTAGAGCAATATGAACTTCCAACTGCATATGACCTCCTTAAGCAACCTCCAGGCCATGAGACCTCCTGACCCTAAGGATATAGAATATGAGTTTCGGGAAAGCCACCTCCCGGCTGATTTTTGGATTGGTGACATTCGTTGTAATAACGCAAGGCACTTAATATTTGCAACTAGGGAACAGCTAGAAACAATGCGGAGTGCTAAAACGTGGTATATGGACGGCACCTTTCGCATGGTGAGATCGCCTTTCACACAACTGTATACTGTCCATACATTCATAAAGTCGGAAAATGGTGACATGAAGCAGGTGCCGACTGTTTTCATTTTCATGTCTCGTCGTCGAGAAAGTCACTACCATGCAGCGTTCAGTGCTATTTTAGATAAGTTAGGAGGTGTTGTCAGTGTAAAAGTGAAACGCTGCATGGCGGATTTTGAAAGAGGTGTTTGGCTCGCCATTCGTGACTTGCTACCAAATGTTGAATTTAGAGGTTGCACTTTTCATTGGCAGCAAAATGTATATCGCAAGGTGCAAAGTTTTGGGCTGGAAATAGAATTCAGTCAACGCACAGAAGTGTACAAATTAATAAAAAAACTAATGGCTTTGCCATATATTCACCACACTCACATTCTTCAAGAATTTTTGAACTTGAAAGAGCAAGCACAGGGTTCAGCTCTTGAACAGTTATTTACGTATGCTGAAAATCAATGGGTTTCTTCCACAGTTTGGCCAGTACACTGCTGGTCTGTGTTCGGAATGTCAGTGAGGACGAATAATGACTGTGAGGGCTGGCACAGAAGGATTAATGGCTCTGCAGGGCGCAGGAATCTGCAATTTTTCTTGCTTGTAGATTTATTGTACAAAGAGGCTTGTTTCCTCCCCGTTGTTCGTGAGTTTGTAAGCTGGGGACAAATGGGGAGACATGTTAGCAATAAAACAAAAAAGTTCAACAGTGAATTAGAGTTCATATGGACGAATTATGAAAATATGGACAAAACGAAAACTTGGTTAGACTGGAATGGTAAGATAGGAATGTATACTCATGAAATTTGTTTTGTGACAATTTAGTGGAGAATGGCTAAGGGCTTTCGCCATCAAATTGTCACAAAACAAATTTCACGAACATACATACATGTTAATATTATAGAATCTAAACGAAAACTTGGTTGGACTGGAATGGTAAGATAGGAATGTATACTCATGAAATTCGTTTTGTGACAGTTTAGTGGAGAATGGCTAAGGGCTTTCGCCATCAAATTGTCACAAAACAAATTTCAAGAACATACATACATACATGTTAATATTATAGAATCAAAACGAAAACTTGGTAAGACTGGAATGATAGGATAGGAATGTATACTCATGAAATTTGAAAACTTGGTTAAACAAACAAAAATGAAAATAAATTGCCACCTGTTATTTATACATTTACATATATGAGCTTCACTAAGATTTAGTTATGTAATACGTGATTACCATTCTCATCACTGTTTGTTTTGCCATTTGATATATGCCATTAAAGCTATTATTTCGAAACTCAGTGTAGTTTTTCTTTTAAAATCCCATAGATTACCCCAATTGTTTCCTGGGGAAAGTTCGCTTATGTAAGTTATTTTTCTTTTGCAATTGCATTTTTGGCGGCTGTAAGACATTCTATTTAAGTATATTGATGTTTTAGAGACGCCACAAAATGCAATTGTGGAGATCAATGTTTAACGCAGACAGCCAATTAAAATAATGGAGGCCGGTTTGGGTGAAAAAGTGTGGGCCGGTTTGGATGATCAATGCTTGACCGTCGCCGACGATGAAAATATTGTAGATCGGTTTGGGTAAAAATGTGGAGGCCGGTTTGGGTTAAGTGGAGGCCGGTTTGGGTAAAAATGTCGGAGGCCGGTTTGGCTGGAGGCCGGTTTGGGCGTATTCGACCTCCAAACAGAGCAATGTGGAAGAATTGGTCACGGGTCGTTTCGCCCCTTTTCCCGTTCGTCCCGGGTCGTTTCGCCCCCAGAATTGGGGCGAAACGACCCTGGGTAAAAATTATTTTTTTTTATTTTCAATGGTAATTTTTTAGCCCAAATGGTAGTCTCACCTTATTGTAAATCCACCTTGATACCAAACAAATGAAACGGGGAGTAAGAGAGGTGGCCGATTAGGTTCCAGGTCAACTCGCTTTAATCATCCTTTTAAAAAATCCAAGAATCAAAAACGTAAATCCTTTCATAGAAAACCCATGGAATAACAGGGAGCACATAAACGCAACATACTAACATCTTGAAGGCAGACGATACAATGATTGAATAAAAAACAAATCTACAGGGACCGAGTTGACACGAATTACTCAAACTGAATAGCGGTTCTTCAAAAACATCTTTGATGAATTGTTTTGTTTTTTTTAGTTAACAGTCAAGATGTTTGTTTTTACAGTAATCACATACCAGTTGGTGATAATTTAAGATTGATTGTGTGGCTGATTGCCTTTTTTATTCACAAGCGTAAATATGTATGTATATATGTTATTAATCGTGATGCATTTTCCTGAACTCATGTGTATTTTCATTATTCAGAACTTCATCAACATAAAATGTATTAAAATCTGAACCTACGTTAGTACGTTTCCCCAGTCCTCATCAAATATTCCTCGGCGAAAAACATTTGCGATTTCAATACATTTTCTCCTATGGTGTGAAGGTAAGGCATTTTTTCCTTTTATTTTAATAAAATTTACAGATTATACTTGCCCGGGGATTAGCAGAGTAACAGCATAGTGGCTGAAGAATAGCAGAGAAATAACAAAGTAGCAGATTATACTTGCCTGGAGAATAGCAGAGAAATAACAAAGTGGCAGATTATACTTGCCTGAAAAATAGCAGAGAAATAACAAAGTGGCAGATTATACTTGCCTGAAGAATAGCAGACGAATAACAAAGTGGCAGATTATACTTGCCTGAAGAATAGCAGACAAATAACAATATGGCAGATTATACTTGCCTGAATATTAGCAGACAAACAACGACATTGCAAATCTGGTGGATTCGACAGATTATATTTTAAGATCATTGTATTACAGCAAATGCATTTTCTATCAGTCAACTGAAAACTGGATGTGTTGTATAAAATTTTATATAAAAATAAACTGAATCATCGTTTCAACCGCTAGTTCTGTTTTTATTTTTCTTTATCAAACTCACCCTATACCCCGGAAAAAAAGTGGGGCGAAACGACACATTCTCAAAATTAGGGCGAAACGACCCGGGGCGAAACGACCCGGGGCGAACTGGTATGGGGGCGAAACGACCCAGGGGGCGAACGGGATTTGGGGCGAAACGACCCGACACCAAAGAATTTACTAAACACAGCTATCCAGAAGGTCACCAAAGCAAAGTGGTTTGAAGAGATTGAGACAAAAAAATCTTTAAAGTATCTGAACCCCGGAGCTGTAGAACTGAATAAAACACATAACGTATATAGATACGTCCACAGGAACATTCATGATACTTCAAGAGCTGAAATAAAGGCCAGGCTACTCACCGGAACCTATATACTGCAAACTAATAGGGCAGCAGTAGGTGATATTTGCGGGTTCAAGCATCATCGTACATGTACGTGTACACGTACATGTACACCTCCATAGGATTTAGTGTTAAAATCGTGTACGTGTACAAGATTTTAACGTTTTTTAGGGTGCTTTAGAGTTCATTTGCGGATTCAAACATCACTGATTGAATCCAAGAATGATGAAATTTTATGTACAGTACATGTACCGTTTCGATGCTTGAACCCGCAAATAATTCTCCCATAGGATTCAGTGTTAAATTGCGAGCAAAAAAACGTTTTGCGGTTTCTAACATCATCCTCTCGCCGATTCTAACAATCCGCGTCCGTACACGATTTTAACTCTGAAACCCAATGGAGGCGTACACGGAGATCTGCTCTGCGGATTTTTAGGTCCGATGATGTTTGAATCCGCAAATGGATTTCTCCCATAGGGTTCAGTGTTAAATTGCGAGGAAAAAACGTTTTGCGGTTTCTAACATCATCCTCTTGCCGATTCTAACAATCTAACAATCCGCGTTCGTATACACGATTTTAAGACTGAAACCCAATGGAGGCTTAGACGGAGATTTTGAAATCGACTCGCGCAAAGAGGTGATGTTTGAATCCGCAAACCCACTGTAGCATTTCTCGAAGTGAGACTGGCGCACGTTATTGCGAGGTGGGGGTCTCGACGAGCACTTGATGGAAATGTTTTGAACGAAGAGTGTTGTCGTTGTCGGTGTGGTTGGAAATTTGCGAACCCAGTCACGTCTTCCTGAAGTAAAAAAACTAACACATGTTATCGTAATGAGTGAATGAGGTTTTTTGTTCAAAAAGAGTCGATTATGAATATAGTCTGTATTTTTGACATTGATGTTTTCTGTTGATGGGACGGATAGAAATTGAGTTTTGAGGGTTTTTTTGTTCGAAGGGAGTTGATCTGTAATAGATATTCGTGTTTTGTCTTGATCAGAGAGATTGACTGTTAAGCGTTCGTTGGAAAAAGTCAAAAACACTTATCGGAATGTTTAAAATGCATTTTCCGCTCAATTAGGTTTTGAGTGGTAAAATTTTTAATATATTCATGATAGCAATCGCAGTCATCAAAAGGATTCTCTCTTAATTCGACACTCAGTGAATTGATGTGTGAATGAAAAATCTTTTGACGAATGTAAAAAAAACTACTGTCAAAATGCGTTAAATCAGAAACTGGTTTGTCATGTACTGTTTAAACGTATTTTTTTAAACTTCAATTAACACAGTCAGTTTGAGATGTGAATATTTCCAGATTATTATATTAAGACGGAAAGAGTTTTTTTTATTACTTAAAACATAAAAAATATAATTAAACATTTAATTTTGAAAAATAAATAAAAACAATTAAAACGAAAGATGTTTTTACAGATGGATTCTAGACACCGAGATCGAATTTTAGAACAGTATGAACGTGCTAAGAAGGGGATTCAGTCAGCTGATAGGAGCAGACGTCTTGGTGAGATGGAACTCAAATGCGAAGCCACAAAAATATTTAAACCCGTGACGGAGGGTCAAGAGCGAAGCAGGAAGGAGATAGTCGAAGAATTGAGACCCATAAAGGAGAGTTCTTTGAGAATGGGTTCGTTGCCTCCTAGTTTTGGAAATTGGTATTCTGTTCAATCTACACCGGATTACGTCCCCACGGGAATTCAAACAGATATGAGCGAGTCTGATGATACGGCTTCGACTATCACCACTAGTAGCATCGCATCGTCCGATGATGATGGCGGTAAGAGAGAGATCAGTCATATGGAATTTATAAGGATTCTGAGGGTAGAACTTTTGTAGGTGATACGTTAGTGGAAATGGATGATGATGAATTGATCATGGGTTCGAATAAATATAAAGTAACTGATGGTCTGCGGAGATTGCTCCTTTACGACAAGCCTGGAAATTACATGGAACAGGATTTCGACAATTACGGCGACATTCTAGTTCAAACTCACGCCATGAAGAGAAATAACGATGCCAGAGAGACGAGACCCAAAGCCAACAGAGGTTACAAGTGGACGAAAGTGGTGAAACCCATATGGGATATGAACAAGAAGTTCGTCGAATCGGTGACTGGCAAAGGGGTGAAAACCACTTTTCTTCCGAGCGATTCCGACGCTCTGTCTCAGAGATTGAGTTTGTTGATGGCGAGCAGACGGGCTGGTAACACGGGATTAGATAATCAGGTAGTTGCTATATCTGACGAATTGTTGAGACAGAAGGTTTTGAATAAAAACCAGTATAAAAGGCTGATGAACGAATTGAAGGATTGATGTGTATATAATAAGTAGAGAGAAACAAACAATCAAACAAAAAAAAAAAATAAAACAGTAAATTCTTACACTAGAATAATAAAAGTATTTAAAAACGACAAAACGATTTACCAGTGAAAAAAAAAAAAAAAATTTCATAAAAATAAAATATGTTGGTGATAAAGAACAGGGGATACGTCAGAACTTACATTCAAGGCGGTTCTGGCATCGTCGATTCTATAATGTGAGCGTTCACAAGCAATGCGGGTAGAAAACTCGCATCGACCGCGTTTGAGGTCGGTAAGAAGATGGCCTTGGATGCTGGTAAGAAAGCCGCTTCCGAAGACAGTGGTAGGATAGCTTCTGTGACTGGCAAGAGGGCAGCCGATGCGTTGATCGACAAGTTGATCAGTCCGCCGGCGAAGCGAGCTGCGTTAGAGCGAACGCCGAAAAGTTGGAAAGATTTTAAGGATGCTGTGGTGCCCATATAAGATTTAGCCAAAATGACGAGTGGATCCGGATTGAAGAGAACCCGCGACGGTGCAATATAAATAAATAGTAATAACATTAAAAAACACAGTTTGAAAAACATAAAAAAAAATTTGTGTTTGAAAAGAATCTAAAATAAACAAAATAAAAAGAAAGATGAACATTAAAGATATGTCTTGGAACGACGCCGCGACCAAGATGTCGAATAACGAGTTCTTTCCCAAGAGCATAAGAGGTTTGATAGTGGGAAAATCGAATTATGGAAAGACCAATCTGTTGATGAATCTGTTGTCCCGACCCGACTGGTTGGATTACGACAGATTGTTCGTGTTTGGCAAGAGCTTGTTTCAACCTGAATACAGATTGCTTCGAGAGTGCATGGATCGCAGATTGCCCAAGGACGTCATAGCCAGAATCTTTGACAGTAGGGAGGAATTCGACAAGAGTGGAGCTCCACTCTCGACCATTTTGGACGGCGCGGCGATGGAGCTGATGAAGAGAAATGCATCTTCGAACGTCGAGTGTCGACTTGATGAGAATGCTAGCGATGTTCCGGATCCTAGAGAACTGAAATCGGAAGATAAGAATCTCATGATTTTCGACGATCTGCTTTTGGAGAGACAGAACCGATGCGAATCGTATTACGTTAGGGGTCGACACAGCAACGTGGACTGTTTCTACCTGTCGCAGAATTATTTTCGATTGCCCAGACAGACGATAAGGGAGAACGCTAATTTTCTATGTCTCTTTCGCCAAGTTCTCAAGAATCTCAATCACATCTACGGCGATCACGTCGCAAACGACATGAGCGCTGCGGAATTCAGGATATTCTGCAAGAGGGTTTGGGATGGTGGACTTTACAATTTCGTCGTGATCGATTTGACAAGCGAATTTAATCGCGGAAAATATCGGTGCGGATTCGACAAGTTTTATGTTTCCGATGATAATAATAATAAGATAGAGCGTGAAAATAAAAATTTAGAAAAATAATAAATCTTCAAATAATTAGTTTTGAATAAAAAAATAAAATTAAAATATAATGTTCGAACATGGAGAAATGTTAGAACGGATAGCCGAGAATACGGCTGCGAAACAATCCATTCAAATCGTGGTGAGTGGCGATTCGACTCGATTTGCTACGAAATTCGATCCTTCCATCGAATTGAATAGAGAGAAAACTTACGAGATGGCTTTGGTGAATCTGGAGACTTATTATTCCTTTCCCAACGTCACCGAAAAGAATAACTCGTTCAAGTATTCCGACGGAACGGATTGGTTGGAGATTCGAATTCCCAAAGGGAGTTATGACATAGACGATTTGAACCATTACATTCAGACGCGAATGAAGACGGATGGAAAGGGAAGCAACAAGATCAGACTCGCTCCCAATCCTAATACCTTACAGACGATGTTGGATTTGGAAGATAATTTTCGAGTGGATTTCAACACGGACGATTCTATAGGCAAGATGTTGGGATTCGATCGAAAGATGTATCGAGGCCACGCAGCATCTGAAAATATGGTCGACATTCTCGCAGTCAATAGCATTCTGGTGAACGTGGACGTGATTGCTGGAAGCTACGTGAATGGTAGCGCTCAACCGACGATCTATTCCTTCTTTCCAAACGTGTCACCGGGTTATAAGATCGTGGAGCAACCTCGAAATTTAGTTTATCTACCAGTGATTTTAGACACGTTGTATAGTCTCAAAACCACGTTGACGGATCAAAATAGTGAACTGTTAGATCTTCGCGGAGAGAGAGTGACAATACGATTTCACATAAGAGAAATATAAAAGCAAAAAAAAAAAAAAAAAATATTATATATATAGATAACAAAAATAAAATAAACGCAATATTAATTTTACAAAATTATTTTAATATAATTAATAAACAAGAAACAATTGAAGTAAATATATTTAAAAAAAAAAAACAGAATTATGACAGAATACGTGGTTAAAAACGTGAACATATCCGCAGGACAGAGGAAGAAACTTAAGAGAGCGTTAACAACTCGAGGCGAGGCGGTGAGATTCAAATTCACTCACGAAGATCTGACGAGAGGCGGTCAGGATTCGATTGCCTGGACCAGAAGTCAAATCAAAAGGATGGAGAAAGCGATTCGCGATGGAAGAGGGTTGACAGTGAGAATGAGTCCCGCTCAATTGAGATACAATTTGAGAATGAAAGGTGGTTTCCTACCGCTATTGGCAGGAATAGCCGCAAAAGCATTACCCTTCACCGCAAAGGCACTACCCTTTCTCGGAAAGACTCTCGGCGTGGGAGCTCTCGCAGGACTTGCTAGTGCGGCAGTTGAGAAATTAATGGGTGGCAGCGGACTGTTTTTGAAGAAGGGAGGAGCCATGTGTCGCATTCACGTAGACAACAGCGGTAAAGGATTGTATCTAGAACCCGTTAGAGGTGGCAACTCTCTGAGAGGAAACGGTCTCTATCTGAAGAGTGGACGGAATGTCGAGCGACTCGGCAAGGGTTTGTTGCTCGGTGAGAATTCGCCATTTAAGAACATACCGATTTTGAATATGTTATTATAAATATAAAATTATATAAAATATAAAATCATAGAAAGTATAAAATTATATATTTAAAATGGGTAAAAAGGTGGAGAAACAAATTTATCACCTGGATGAAAAGGTGGAGAAACAATTTGACGATAATGACGAACATCGCGAGCCAGAGAGCGAAAAAATAAAAAAATGGTTAGACGCTAATGATGGATATCTAAGGAAAGAACTAATGAAAGAGATAGATGAAGCGCGGGATAGACGGTTGAGAATGAGACGATGCTTTCCACGGTCACCACTACCTTCTGAAGAGAATGGTAATGATGTGAGTGTTACCAAGAGATGCACAACATTCGTTCATAATTATGATTCGGATAAACAAAAATGTTGCCATAAACATATCACATCACAAAGAAAAAGAAAAAAAGAAGAATCGATGCTGAAATTTGAGAGAAAAGGAAACATTATTATAATATATTATAATGATAGTGAAGAAGAAGGAAAACAAAAAAAAAAAAAAAAAAGTAATGAGATCTAAAGATGATCTTATTACTTTTTTTTTTTTTTTTTTCATTTTTCTTCGCTAAAAAATCAATCACTCTATTGTTTATATTTCCAAGTCCGTTATTAGCATGTTGACACTCGTGTCTTCTCCTTTTTCGAAAACGTGTTGAATGTTTATATTTACTCTTTTGAGTTTTTTTTACATCAGTCAACTCGCTCTCACCACCCAATTTCTTCACAAGTTCGAATGAGATGTTTGGAAATATGTAATTTCCATAGGGCAACGACAAATCGTCCTTGTCGAATTCTCTATCTTCGGCGATGACGATGTTCTGCAGATCGCTTTGGTACTCGTAAATCAAATCGAGCGTGGCTTCATCCAATTTCAAAGGCATCTTATATTTCTCGTATTTGTGCTTTAAGCCCTTCGTCTCGACCTTGTTCAATTCGATGGGATCGTGTCGTTGTAATCTATAGATTTTATGACCGAATTTCTTATACATTTCGACTCGTTTCAATTTCAATTCGCATCTTTTAGGTGTTGTTGTCTTCATGATCGATTATTTAGTATTTAAATAATAATTTGTTTAAAAAGTTTTTTTGTTTTTTTTACTCTTTATATATATAAAAAAGTTGTTTTTTTTAATTTTTAATTTTCTTTAATGTAAAATTTTTTTAGTAAAAGTTTTTTTTCTCTTTATATATATATATATATAAAAAGTTAAATTTTTAATTTCAATCTCTCTATTGTTTATATTTCCAAGTCCGTTATTAGCAAGTTGACATTCGTCATTTTTCCACATACGAAAATGGTGTGAATGTTTATCTTTACTCTTTTGAGTTTTTTTTCATAGGCGAATGCGCTCTCACCACCCGATTTCTTCACGCATTCGGGTGAGATTATTGGATATATGTAATCTCCATAGGACAACAATAAATCACCCCTGTCGAATTCTCTGTCTTCGGCGATGATGATATTAATCAACAGTTTGCTTTGGTACTCATAAAACAAATCGAGCGTGGCTTCATCCACTTTCAAACACATTCGATATTTGTGGTAGTAGCGCTCTAAGTCCACCATCTCGACCTCATTCAATTCGATGGGATCGTGTGGTTGTAATATATAGATATTAAAACTGGATTTCTCATACCTTTCGTCTCGTTTCAATTTCAATTCGCATCTTTTAGGTGTTGTTGTCATGATCGATTATTTGTTTTTTTATGAATTCTTACAAATAATGTATATTTTGAATTTTGTATTTAAATAATAATTTGTTAAAAAAAAAAAGTTTCTCTTTATTTCTCTTTATATATAAATAAAAGTTAAAAAAAAAAAATTCTTGCAAACTCAATTTTAAGGTAAAAACAATGATCAAGTCCAAACATCCGAATTATAGTCTAGAACGTGCAAGACTTCAAACGTTTAAAAATTGGCCTTCGCATCTCGCTCAAAAACCCGAAGATTTAGCCGCCGCGGGTTTCGTTTACGTGGGTAGAGGCGACAAAGTCAAATGTTTTTGTTGCGACATACATTTGATGAATTGGGAACCTCACAACGTACCTTTACTAGAACACATAAGTAATATTGAAAAAGGCGAATGCGATTATTTGAACAAGATCCTAATGTTGGGATTGATCAAAATCCAAGACGAAGAGAGGGATAGAGACAAAAACCAAAAATTATTGATGGATATGTTAGAACTCGGATACACCAGAGAACAATTGTACGATGCGTTAAACATCGCGAACAAGACCCTGTCTCAATTCATGACTTTAGAACATCTCATTAAATTCATGGCGGAAGCGGACGAGTTATCGTCACTGGTCAAAAACAAACCAAGTAAAACGTCCACCACCAAGTGTCTGGTCTGCGAAGGTGTCGCAAACGTCTTGTTTCTACCGTGCGCACATCTGCGTTACTGTAGAGAATGTCATTCCGAAGACGAGAAAACGTGTTCGGTTTGTGAGCGAGAAATAAAAGCGGTCTTAAATTGTTTTTGAATAAAAACACATTAAAGAAAAAGAAATCGAATTTAAAATTTAACTTTTTTTTTTTTTTTTTATTATATATTTAAAAAGAGTAAAAAAGCAAAACTTTTTAACAAATTATTTAAATACAAAATTCGGAAAAAAAATATATTTTTACAAAATGAAACAAACAGATAAAAAAAAATTGGAAAATTTAAATGAGAAAACCATACCTCAGTTAAACGAGATTTGTAAACTATTAAAAATTTCACATTTCAGAAATCATACAACTAAATCAAAAAAGATTGATGTCATACAGAAACATTTGCGAAACGATGGAAAGGCAAACAAAATGCTGATAGCAACGACGTCAAAAAATGCATCAGTTGTGAAAAATGAGAAGAAGAAAAAGATAGTAAAAGGAATCGAAATGCCAACGTCGAAAAAAAACAAAAACGTTTCGATTGTGAAAAATAAGAAGATGACTAAATGAAAAGCCGTTGAAGAAGAACTTCAAGTTTCCAAAGAAAAGAAAAGAAAAACGAAAACGAGTGATGCACATCAGATTCTAGGCAAACAAGATATATCAAGTGAACTTCAACGAGCAATAGACGAAGGGAAAGGAGAAGAATGTCTAGCACGACTCACCGCAGAACTATTTCAGTCGAAGTCCATGGAACGGGAAAGTGCGATCAAAGGTATTTTTAAAACTTTTGACGTGATTCCCTCGTTGAAGAAAATTGATCCAAAATTGTTCATGGAACGGGTGAAGAAAAAGTATTGGATTTGTTTCGCAAACACATGAACGTGGGACTAAAAATTAAGATGATACTCCATTGCGTGATGAATAAAATCGACGTGAAGTCCGGCGAGAGCATCGTGAAAAATGCATATTTCAGATCTAATGTCGAACCCGTATTTCGAGGTTCAGATTTATCGGACGTTTTCGAAAAGATGAAAGACAAGATGTTGACGTCTCTCGCGAATTATCAACATGAAGGTAGTAATTGGACGTTCGATGAGATGTTGAAACTCGAAATTCACATAACTAAAAACGATTTGTTGAAAGGGTCTTCCTACGTGAAATTACCGTATTTCCTAGCAAAAAAACATGCTGTAATCAACGTGAAAAATAAAGATGATCAGTGTTTTAAATGGGCAGTCACTTCCGCTTTATACCCTGTCAAAATGAATATGGAAAGAGTTTCTTCTTACGAGGTAACTTCTAAAAATCTTGATTGGACCGGAGTGACTTTTCCAATGCAGTTAAAACACATCGAACGTTTCGAGGCACAAAATCCCACAGTAGCAGTGAACGTCTTGGGATATGACGAAAAACAAAATATCTATCCTCTCAGATTGACTTCGTATCTCGGAAGAGAAAAGACGATTATTTTATTATTGATTTCGAATGGTGACAATCATCATTATTGTTGGGTTAAACATCTGAGCCGATTACTGGCGAAACAATGTAATAAACATAAAGGAAAGATATCTTTATGTTTCAATTGCATGAACGCATTTCACAGCGAAAAATCGTTGGCGAAACATCAGGAATATTGCAACGAAAATCAAGGTGTCAAAGTCGAAATGCCCAAACCCAACACCATTGTGAAGTTTGAAAATCACAATAGAAGGTTAAAAGTACCATTCGTCGTGTACGCCGATTTTGAATGTTTCACCGCGAAAATGAGTTCCTGTCAACCCAACGCTCTTCAAAGTTAAGTCGAAAAATATCAAAAACACATACATACCTTCGGGCTATTGCATTTACGTGAAATGCGCTTTCGACTCGCAACACGACATGGGTCCCTTCACCTACATGAAACAGTATGAAGATGACGACATGGCTCAAAGGTTCGTGGAAGAGTTAGAATGGAAACTTCAAATGTTATACGACAAATTCAAAACTCCGGCAAAAATGATCATCACGCGAGAGCAGCAGGACGAAAATAACAGAGCCACCGAATGTCACATATGCAGACAATCGTTCGATGAGAATTTGGAGGAAAATAAGAAGGTCAGAGACCACGATCATTACACGGGTCTGTATCGTGGTCCGGCTCACAGCAAGTGTAATTTAAAATATCGAGACGCCGCTTTCTATCCAGTGATGTTTCACAATCTCTCGGGTTACGACAGTCATCTGTTCATGAAAAATCTCGGCACCTCACACGAAGAATTAAATTGCATTGCGAACAGTGAAGAAAGATACATTTCCTTCACGAAATGGAAGCTCATGGAGGAGAAAAGAGTAATCGATGGAAATACGTTGGAAGAAAAAACGAAATCCATTTGTAGAGGCATACGTTTCATCGACAGTTTTAAATTCATGTCGACCGCTCTGGAAAAATTGGTCGATAACATGAGCAAGGATAAATTTAAAATCACGAGCGAACATTTCAGAGAACGAGTAGACATCATGTTGAGGAAAGGAGTCTATCCTTACGATTACATGAACGATCTAAAGAGATTCGAAGACACCGCACTACCTTCGAAAGAAGATTTTTATTCGAAATTATACGAATCCGACATTTCCGACGAGAATTACGAACATGCTAAAAACGTGTGGAAATCATTCGATATGAAAACCATGAGAGATTATCACGATCTCTATCTGAAGACTGACGTTCTACTCTTGGCAGACGTGTTCGAAAATTTTCGAGACGTCTGTTGTCGAAATTACGATCTGGATCCCGCTTGGTATTTCACCGCACCCGGTTTGGCGTGGGACGCTCTGTTGAAGATCACCGAAGTCCAATCGGAATTATTATCCGACGTGGACATGTTGCTCATGTTCGAAAGGGCTGCGAGAGGTGGCGTCTCGATGATCTCCTACAGACATTGTGAAGCTAACAATCCCTACATGAAAGAAGGTTTCGATTTGAAACAGTCGACTAAATACATACAGTGTTGGGACGCCAATAATCTGTACGGTTGGGCTATGAGTCATCCTTTACCGATTGGAAATTTCGAATGGGTGAAGGAACCGGAAGAGATGCAAAAATGGAGAGACTATCCTTGCATTTTAGAAGTCGATTTGAACTATCCGGAAGAATTACACGATCCACACAACGATTATCCGCTGGCTCCCGAACGAATGGAACCGAACGAAGGAGACGAGGAAAAACTCATTCCCAGTTTATTTAACAAACGCAACTACGTCGTCTACAGCGAGAATTTGAAACAGTACGTCGATTACAGGATGAAATTAGTCGACATACATCGCATCATTCGATTCAACGAAGAGCCTTGGATGAAAAAATACATCGATCTCAACACGAATCTCGGAACTCGAGCCGAGAACGATTTTGAAAAAGATTTCTTCAAACTCATGAACAACTGCATGTACAGTAAATCGGTGGAAAACATCAGGAAGAGAACCGACGTTCAACTCATCACGTCTGAGAAAAGAGCTAAAACATTAGTGGCGAAACCCAATTACAAACACCGAACCATATTCGGCGAAAAGCTAGTGGCCGTTCACATGCAAAAGATGCACCTGAAGTTCGACAAACCGTATTATCTCGGACCGATCATCTTAGATGTCAGCAAGCGATTGATGTACGAGTTTCACTACGATTACATCAAACGAAAATTTGGTGACAAAGCCAAACTACTGTTCACCGACACAGACAGTTTAGTTTACGAGATAGAGACGAAAGACGTTTACCGAGATATATCTCCGGACGTGGCCAAGTGGTTCGACATGAGCAATTATCCCGTCGATCACCCGTCCAACATTCAATCGAACGACAACAAGAAGGTGTTGGGTAAATTTAAGGACGAGAGCGGCGGTAAACGGATCGTCGAATTCGTAGGCTTGAGACCCAAACTGTATGCTTCTCGTCTAGAAGATGATGAAGAGATCAAGAAGTGCAAAGGAGTTAAAGCGTGCGTGGTGAAGAAAAACATCTCTTTCCAAGAGTATAAAGATTGTCTGTTAGGAAGTGGTCCGGTGTATAAGACTATGAAATCGATTCGAAGCGAAAAATCACGACTTGTATACCGAAATAGTCAACAAGATTTCGCTGACGGCCGACGATGATAAGAGATTCATATTAGATGATAAAATAAGCACTTTGGCACTCGGACATTGGACTGCGGAACTAACTGTAGTCGATATGAATGTGGATGATTGGATTCTAGATGCGATTGTGGATGATAAGATTCCAGATACGATTGTGGATGATAGGATTCCAGAAAATCAATAAGAATTAGATGAACACAAAATTATGGAAATCGATAGTGACATCGAGAAAGTTAGTTTAAAAAGAAAAAGAAAAAAATAGAAAAAAAAAAAATAACGTCATTTTTAGTAAATTATAATAAAATAAATTAAAAAAAATATATACTTATTTATGAATAAGAAAATAAAGATATCCATAGAAGGTGTCATCTTACCCAACGAACCCCTATCCAACATCGATCTGTTGAATGCGGCAAAAGATTTGAAAATCAAAGATTTTCTAGGAGTGTTTTCCAGAGATGCCTTGCCGAAGAGAAGACCTCGACAATCGGAATGCGGAATTTTAAATCTAGACGATTCATCAAGTGAAGGCACTCACTGGGTGGCGTGGATGAAGAACGGGAAGAAGAAAAATTATTATTTCGACAGCTACGGAATCTCGCCGCCAAAAGAAATAAAGAACTATTTCAACAAATCGATGGTTTGTTACAACATGGAACAAGTGCAATCACCAGATCAAGTGTTTTGCGGTCACCTGTGTCTCTACGTTCTCAAGAGATGGTATGAAGGAGATCGATTTCAAGACATTCTCAATGATTTACATTAGAGAGAGATTTTTTTTTTTTATAGTATATATAAAGATAAAAAATTATTTATAAAAAAATTTTAATCGAATAAAAATGAAAAATAAAATAACATAGTTCATTTTTTAATAAACTGCGTTTTGAATATATTTTTTCTAAAAACAAAAAAAAAATCCTTACAACAACATGCCAGTCGATAAATTTGGTAGAAGTGACGACGAAAAAGTCAACCCGAGAAAGAAGAGGAAGACGTTCGAAGTCGACGATGGTTACGACGTTGCCAACTTGGAAAAACATTACGTTCGGAGATACGAACCTCGAGAAGAACCTTTGAACATGAACGATAAGAAGCTCTACAATCTTCCCGAGCCGATAGATCTCGCAGATGCTGCGACTAAAAAATACGTCGACAGGGGGAACGCCGATTTCGAATGAATCCTGCTGGATAATTACGTGGATAAAACTATGACCGACGATCTGGATCTGAAATCCGAACGTTTGGTGAACGTCGCGAATCCCGTAGATCCCACCGAAGCCACGACAAAGAAATATGCGGACGACTCTCACGCGAGATTTAGCGAACACCTGAGAAAAAAATACATTGCGAAAACGATGCACTCGGAATTGAATGCCAATTATAACAAGATAACGAACGTGGCCACTCCCACAAATCCCAAGGACGTGGCGACCAAACACTACGTAGATCTGGAACAGAGAAAGTCTGACGGACGTGAAATGAAATCGGATCTGAATGCGGGATTCCACAAGATATTGAATCTGTCGAAGATCGACGACGCAGATGCGGACTCAACCGCGGTCAACAAGGGCTACGTGGATTCTGCCATGATACAATCCCAAGAATACCTAGAATCGCAAGTGGACGATCTCTACCTGAACAATCTGGCGGAACCATGGAGGGTGGCATCAACATGAACGGTCACAATTTATTCAGTCTCGATCACGATCCCAAATTTGATTCCAGCGCTGTCAGCAGAAAGTACATGGACGACAACTCGGTCTGGAGAAAAGGCGACATCATGGAAGGTAAACTAGACATGGGCGGACTCGCGCTCACGAATCTACCGGAACCCATGCACATGACGGATGCCTGCACCCTGATTTCGGTGGTGGAGAAAGTCAAATATGCTAGACAATTGATCACCGTGTGGGCTGAAGAGGCTGGCACCTTAGATGAAGGAAAAGCTGAGTGGTCTTTCAGAAATGGAAGTAGCGGATCGAAACACGGTCAGGTGGGATATCCCATGCTGCTGGGAGGTGAAATCCTTCGAATGAGTCTGGCTTCCTCGGATTTGAATAACAGAGCGGTCGTCAATCTCATGGTGAATGGTGTGGAGAGCGATAAGAGATACAGCATCGAAAAGACTGAGAATCAACACGCGAATGTTAGCACGTTCGGCACGCCTCTCAAAGTGAACGCCAGAGACAGGATTAATTTTGTCACGAAAACCAATAATCCCGAAGCCGCCACTTCCGTGGTGAGTCTACTGATCGAACTGGATCCTTTGAACAAACAGTGAACGCGTGGAAAATAATGAATTAAAAAAAAAAATAATGTGTGATTATTAAAAACAAAAAAAAAAACAAAAACAAAAAAAGTAATGAGATTTAGAAAGATGTTCAATCTCTCTAGATCACATTACTTTATTTATTTTTTTTTGTTTTTTTTTTTTGTTTTTAATAATCACTCATTACTTTTTTTTTTTTTTTTTCACACACTCGTCTCTCATCGAATGATCACCATCTTATTTCCATCCGATTCAAATTGTAATTCTCTGTCCGACAGGACCAGGGCGAAGGCTTCGGTTTTTCTCGGCACGTTCCTATCGAATTGCATGTTGATCTGAATGTCTAACACGCTACTCTTGAGTCGTTCACTCTGTTTACTGACGTCGAACACGAACATGGGATACATCGACTTGTATTCGCCGGGAGATATGTTGGGATTGCTCATCAATTTGTCTAGACCGTGATACTTCTTTCTAAAATCAGCGGCGTCGCCGTACAGTCTGGAGAAATCGTTCTTGTCGAATGATGCGATGTAATCGATTGCTGGATATCTCGTGGCGTTCAGAAACACTTGCATGTTTCTCAAATGGCAGTGATCGAACAGCGACGCATTCTTTTCCTGAGACCCATCCCTATCGGTCTGAAACGCAACCACGATGAAACGTGGTCTCTCGGAAGCGGATTTCACCATCAATCTCCAATCGAAGTGATTCGTGGAGAGAGGAATGCTAGCCATGTCGCACTGTCTCATTCTAAATCCCACGGGTAATTTACTCTTGGATTCTATGATCTTGTAGAGACGCGCTTTCTCCACGATCGAAGGCTCCACGTGCGGAACGAACCACGATATCTTGTGTAGAGTTTATCTTACCCGCATCGGTCGCGGTGAGTTTCACTATTGCGTCGTCGTTTCCTTTTCGAATCAACGTCAGATTGTGTTTGAATCCGTACATGATCTTGTTGTAATCGTCCGCGAATCCGAAGATGTGTTTCACAGGTATCCTGAATGAAAACGTTCCTTTAGGTCTGGACGTCTTGACGATGTAGTCGAATATCGTGGCGGCGCCTGTGCTAGCAGGGCCTATGGTGTCTTTCACTCACAACTGATTAAGTCCTCTGAATTTCGAAAAATCATCAGGATACGTCAAGAGTCCGAACATCGTGGTGGCCTGACCGGGATGAAACACAGATTCTATCTCTTGTCCAGATAGCATGTATTTTATGTTACTGAATAGATGCATGATGCCATTATTGGCAAGAGTAACCGTGTCGTCATCGGCGTAGTCGCTCCCATCTTTCTTGGTGAGACGTCCCTGCACCACTATGTAACTCTCGCTAGGATGTACGAATAGATCTTGAGTTCTGACGTTGATTCTTATCTCTCCCGCATTGTTCAAACTCGTTCCGGTTACCGGTTCGTATTCGTGAACCTCATATTCTTGAATACTTTCATCTTTCACTATGCTTTGTGTTATATCTAGTATATTTGTCATTTTAAAGGATTTTTAGTTTGTTTTTTTTTTGTTTATTAATTAACTTGCTTTCTTTATCTAAAAAATAGTTTTTAATTATTTTTTATTATTATTTTTTTCTCTCTTATATATATATATGTGTGTAAACAAGAAAATGTCAAAGAGAGTAAATAAAAAAAAAATTCTGTGTTCTTCATCAAAACTTCGTCTTCTGTAATTGTTGTTCGTAAAACTTTCCGATGATCTCTTCTCCATCCAAAGCTTCGATTTCGTAAGTCACCGGATCGGTGTGAAATATTTTGATGATCACGAAGATTTCCGAGGTCCATCGAGGAGTATAACCCTTTTCGAAGTGCTTCTTATAAGCGTAGATTCTCACTCGATCGCCGACCGCATATTTCGGCGTTCTAGACTTCTTCCTGATCTTAGATCTCTCGGGATATAGATTCGCGTAGACCCGTTTTTCGTTTCGAGGATCGCTAGCTTCCGCGGGAGTCATCTTGATCGATCTGTGTCGGGTGTTGTTGTAATCTTTGACCAGACCGTTCAGAGCATATATGTATTTCTTGGTCGAATTCGCCGTGAAGTATCTGTGCATCTTTTCCTTCATCGTTCGATTCCAACGTTCCACCACGCTGGCTTTCTCTTTGTTTTCGATCGAGTAGAGGTCTACCAATCGACGAACGTCCTTGTTGTAGAATTCCTTTCCCTTGTCCACCCACAATTTACTCGGTTTTCGAGAAGACGAGTCGAACACGCTCTTCAGAGCCTCGGCGACGCAAGGTCCCGATTTATTCTTCAAAGCTCTGATCCAACCGTATTTGGAAAACATGTCGATGACCGTCAATAGATATTTGACACCCTCGTTCCACCTCGAAAATGATCTCATGTCGACCAAGTCGGCAGACCAAATGTCATCCAGACCCTTCACGAACACCCTTCTCTTTCGAAATTTATGCACTATGGGTTTGTGTAACTCCTCGGCCAATTCGCTCATCAATAATCGTTTCTTCTTTTCAGATGCGCTTTTTTTTTTGAACGCCCCATCCGAATCGAGGTTTCGCACTGATCGATCAGATTGCCGACCAGCGAACGTTCCATCTTCTCTCTCCTGGTCGGATTCGATATGCCTCTCAATCTCCCCAACATGTTTTTATCGCAGACGTCATTGCGAGTCTTGGTGTCGGGATGTCCGGCGTAGCACAGATCGTGATCGTATGCGGCCGCGTCCACCCTATTCACGGGTTTGCTCCAAGATTTGGGAGTCAGATCGGCGTTGAGTCTCTTGTTCAATTTCGTTCCGGGTCCCGTGAAACTGTGACCGGGCAGATGCATTTCGAAAGGTAGATTGTTGATCATTTTATTCACGATGCCTTTACCTTTGCTCGCGTTCTTTTGTTTGATGAATCGAGTCTTGATAGAACCACACACGTCGCAAATTCCGCGAAGCATCCATCTGTCCTTTTTAGTTCGCACTTCTCTAGAATTACTCGTCTCGGTAACTCTCTTACACTTTACGCAATACATTTTTTTTAAGAGTTATTTAAATTAATTTCGTTTTTAATATTTTTTTTTTTTAAATTCTGTTCTTATTATATATATATATATTTTTTTTTTTTTTCAATCGCTGCTCTTGAGTTCTATCATCTTACTGAATTCCTCCCTGGCCTCTTTCCTCCCCTTTTCCACGAGAGAATCCTTCATCTCTTCCTTGATGATCTGACGAGTCTTGATTCTCACGGCTTCTTTCATGGCATCATATTTTGTTTTCTCGCTCAATATCGCGAAGTATTCTTCGTCCGATATCCTACCATCTTTCAACGCCATAGAGATCATTTTGGATATCGTGTCGATCTTGGAGTCGGCCAAGACGCGAATCTTGTCGTGTTTCCTCGCCTTCAGATATAATTTCCTACTCAAAAAGTTTCCGACCGTGCTAAACAATCTGGCGGCGAGAGCCACTCCTTCTACGGTCAACACGATCGGAATGCCGACCGCGGTCGACAACAATCCGATGCCGGCCACATGTAAACCCATGGAAATCATGATGAGTGTCGTGTCGATCGCGTTGACGAATTTCACGAAACGCGAATACTTCTTCTTGAGGGAATGACGAGAATCTCTCTCTCGAGTCAGATACAATTGGATTCTACTGATTTGATCGATGCGATACCTCTCTCCTCTTTCTCTTTCTTCTAGCGACGGCGCTGTCGGCAAAACGCCGTTCGGTTTCTCGTCCTCGTCATCCACTAACGTCGGATACAATTTATTTCTGGTTCTCATTTTGTGTTTTTTTCTTTCTTTTCTAATATTAGATAAAAAAATTTATGTGTGTATTTATTTTTTTTAATTTTCTACTCTCCCTTATTTTTATATCAACGAAAAAAAACTTAGACGTATGCTTCGTTCAGCAATAATTTCTTGATGCATCCCTTGTCTTCTAAAGTCAAACTTCTACGCGCCAATTTCAGTTCTTCCGAATCTGTGGGCCTGTTTCGATTCTTACAGAAGACTAATCTCTTCCAAAACGTGATCACATCGTTGAATTTAACGCGTTCGATCACCGGTTCGAAATACGTGACGACCATATCTTCCCTTTCCATCTTCAGACACGAATGATTCTCGTGATCGAAGTCTAGATGATCCCGACATCCGACGCATCGTTCTAACAAGATGGGACGTAGTTCTTCATTCACGCAGATTGCGTATGCTCTCATCAGCATGTTTAAAAGAAACCTCGCTCTAATAGTCTGAGAATCGCTCATGATTTACGTATTTTTTTTTATTATCTATTCAATTTGATATATTTAATTTTTTAAATAACTATTATTTATATTTTTTTTTTCTCCCCTATATATATATCAATCAAAAACGTGACAGCGGGCTCGCGAATTTCCAACCACACAGCCAACGACAACACTCTTCGTTCGAAACATTTCCATCAAGTGCTCGTCGAGACCCCCACCTCACAATAACGTGCGCCAGTCTCACTTTGAGAAACGCTACAGTGGGTTTGCGGATTCAAACATCACCTCTTCGCTCGAGTCGATTTCAAAATCTCCGTCTGAGCCTCCATTGGGTTTCAGTCTTAAAATCGTGTATACGAACGCGGATTGTTAGATTGTTAGAATCGGCAAGAGGATGATGTTATAAACCGCAAAACGTTTTTTCCTCGCAATTTAACACTGAACCCTATGGGAGAAATCCATTTGCGGATTCAAACATCATCGGATCTAAAAATCCGCAGAGCGGATCTCCGTGTACGCCTCCATTGGGTTTCAGTGTTAAAATCGTGTACGGACGCGGATTGTTAGAATCGGCGAGAGGATGATGTTAGAAACTGCAAAACGTTTTTTTGCTCGCAATTTAACACTGAATCCTATGGGAGAATTATTTGCGGGTTCAAGCATCGAAACGGTACATGTACTGTACGTAAAATTTCATCATTCTTGGATTCAATCAGTGATGTTTGAATCCGCAAATGGACTCTAAAGCACCCTAAAAACGTTAAAATCTTGTACACGTACACGATTTTAACACTAAATCCTATGGAGGTATACATGTACGTGTACACGTACATGTACGATGATGCTTGAACCCGCAAATATCACCTACTGGCAGCCTTTAACCAATATTCAGTGGATCCAACCTGTCAACTATGTAAAATCAAGGAAGAAAATAGACAACACTTTATCTCTGAATGCCAAGTGTTTGAAGATGAAAGAAGGCAGGTAAAAAGAAAGCTGAACAGGCATCAGGCACTACATAATCCCACCCAGCTTCTTGAAAATCCAGAGCTCTTCACCCAGCTTATACTAGATTGCTCACATCCGAAATTAACAGAATACCTAACCCTGGAAGAAGAGGATATACAAGCCTTGGAGCTACACAGTGGAGAATTCCTACATCAGTTACACCTGAAAAGAACACGCCTTCTTCTAAATGACACAAGCCAATTCTGAGCTTCCTCCATACCCCGGAAATGGAAATATAGGACATAATTTACCACATAAATAAATATTTCAATATAATTAATTGGGCAGCCTAAATAGAGTGCATTCCCCTTTGAATTCACCCTTTAGAAGTTGTCACTAAAAAGTGTACTCCGACCCCGACCCCGACATTACCGACTCCAAAAATATTTCTTTTTATAACTCTTTTATTAATGGATCAATTACACTGAAATTCAACATAAATGTACAGAATTATGTGTAGTATACATATAATCATATAAATGTTACAAAAAAATTATGATTTTCATTAAATTGACTTTTATTCAGTTTTGACTCACTAAAAAGTGTACTCGGCGAATTCAACGAAATTTCTTTCTCTCATTCATATAATACATTCTCCCAGCTAATTTGTTTCAGTATTAAGAATATATTCGTATTTTACGATGGTAATTTCGGAGTCGGGGTCGGAGTACACTTTTTAGTGACAACCCCCTTTCGACTGAGGGTAAATATAAATATAAATAAAAGAAAATAGGGATTCATCAGTGAATATTCCTAAGGAAAAGTTATAGATCCTAGCTTAACTGGAATTATTCAGAACCAGCATACGGATCGGAACGCTTGAAGCAAGCGGTGCCTCGACAAGTCAGCGAGGGAACATCAACAGAAGATACAAGATACAAAGATATGGCAATGTCCGACTGTCTGTCCGTCCGTCCCTTAGCTTTTGTTTGTCCACGCGATAGCTTGAAAACAATACATCCAACAGACACTGTTTTTATGGTTGATTAGTCGTGACTAGAGGATGGTTCTTTTCGATATCCAGCATTCTGGCATCTTCAATATGGCCGCCATGGCAGCCATCTTGGATTTTCTGGGACTTTAAATTGTCCATTTGATAATCCAACAGATACTGTTTTTTTATATGGCCACTCGTCCGTCCGTTAACTTTTGTTTGTGCATGCAATAACTTGAAAAACAATACATCCAACACATACTGGTTTTTATGGTTGATTAGTCATGACTAGATGGTTCCTTTCGATAACCAACATCATTGTCCATGCGTCTGTCTGTCGTCGGTCCATCCATCTTGGATTTTCAGGGACTTTTGTTTGTCCATGTGATAATCCAACAGATACTGTTTTTTATGGTTAATTAGTCATGACTAGAGGATGGTTCCTTTCGATTACCAGCATCAATGTCCATCCCTGTTCGTCCGTCAATAATACGGGTCCGGGTCTTTTCGGCCTCGGGAACATTCGTCCCCAGGTATTTTTCCGGGAACATTCGGCCTCAGTCGAGGCCGAATGTTCCCACTTTTGAGGCCGAATGTTCCCACTTTTGGTAAAAATTTTCGGAGTTTGGGAGTTGAAAAATAGCTTTAAAAAATATTTTTTTTAGTTCATTTTGTTAGTTTTTTTTATATTAGGAGGTTTTCAAGAATATTTTTTAAAGAAAAATATATACGGCGTACCAACCTTTATTCCTAAAGTCGAAATATATTAAGCACAACAAGACAAATCCATGATGAATAATGAAATATAAAATCCATTGTATAAAATCCACTGAACTGAATAACAGAATGACAATATATGTGTTCCTATGTCGACATGCGAACCCGAAATGATATACTTCTTCTTGGATGTTGTTTGGCACAACTCATCTTGAAAATTTTGTTTTCATAAGTTCGTCTGCTTGAAGTAGTGATCAAAGTTCTGGCCTCTGATGAGCACTCGATTTGGAGATCAAATACTGTTTTTACAGTTTCTACGGACCCTTAAACCTTTTATGTGGACTGTAATTGTCCTTGATGAGATAATCTTATACTGGTTTTCACGGTTTCTTTGAACATTTATTTGAACACTTCTCGCGTAAAAACAACTTCTCACATAGATTTTTGAGGTTGTGTGCCAGTATATATAAAGTGTAATTGTGTAATTGCCAATACGGCATCCTATCTCCCAGAAGGCTTGATGGATGACTCCCGGTTTTTTAAAACTAAACTGTTGGAGCTTTCTCCACTTCTTTTTTGTAACCGCTATGGTCATATACCGGGGCCGCTACCAAACCGGCGTTGCTGTTTGGTTTTCTTTTCTCTTCTTCCCTTAAACTTGCCATCGCACAACATTACATTCTGGCTCGCCACCATGGTGGGACTCAAACCTCTACCATCGCCGAACTGGAACCGAATAAAGCTCGCTCTCTAATAGTTTTAAAGGCGTTGAGGGATTGAGTAGTGACCATCTAACACTCCAACGTAAACTGCCGGGTATTCTAACCGCGTGCATAACCCCCTCAGACTCCATTTTGGGCAATAGGAAAGCTAGGCCTGTGTGATCCAAGGGGAAAAAAATAAGGTTAACCGGGTCGCAAGGGATTTGTAAATCCCACATCGTCTCTGCGCGCCTTCGGCGAGCTAAAACATTTCATTCATCATTGCCAATAGATAGATAGATAGATATTTATTCGTTCAGTAGCATACAGGAAATACAATGGTTACAATCACATAGTTCAATTAATATATAACATTTTGTATACTACTGGGAGATGACATAGCCAGATTGGCTGTCTTCCAGTCATCTCCCTAAGGAATATTTTGCAATACTGTTTACGGGCCCAGACTGTCGACGTTCTTATAAAAATCATCTCATCGGTTATAGAAAATTTACTATGTAAGGGTTGTGCTAGACTTGGCAGTTAAAGTGTTTTCTAGTGGATGTATTTCAGCTTGGGGCCTTCTGGCTGTGTGCTACAAATGAAGCAACCTAAATTGAGCAGTTCGAGTAAAAGAGATATAAAAATTTGCTTCAATCCTTTATTTATCTTGAGAGCGGCCCAAAGCTATAAGACATCCCCTGGCGAGGTCATTTAACGCGGACAAGGTGGGTATAGCTATTTGGAGGACAGAATGTCATTTCGTCTGGTCATTTAATTTGTTCATATATAGGTAAAGTAAAGCAGGAAGACGTGTTATGACGGTGTCCAAATCAGCAAGATCACACCCTCTCTCAATCCAGGGGTGAGAACGGGTCGTACTACCGCTGATGTGATCACCGCCGCTACGATGTTTATATAGTGCAATCTGGACAATAAGGATTACTGCATTCAACATTGTCTGAATAAAGTGCTAGAAGCCTGGACAACAGCTTCTTTTTAAATACGTTTCTATTGTTCATCGTACGTAGATCTCTATCTAGCGCATTCCAAATCCTGGGATACAGGTTGGTAGGTAGACGGTCCAGGGCTTTTGTCCTTGTTCTAGTTATTTGGAGAAGATCGCGTTGTCTAGTGGTTCTGACAGGCATACTAGCTACTCTGAAGAAGTTATCAAATGACTGGGGAAGATTGTCGTTTTTCCAATCAAAGACGAAGAGGGATACATGGAATTTATACAGGTCAGTCACCTTGAGTATTTTGTCCCTTTTGAAGAGTGGTTCTGTGTGGGCATTATACTTTTTGTTATTAATTATGCGCAGTGCACGTTTTTGAAGAGTTAGAAGTTTATTGATAGATCTCGAATTTCCCCATGCTTGGATTCCATATACCAAGTGACTATGTATCAGAGCGAAGTATAGTGTTCTCATAGCCTCATGAGGAAGGATTGCCTTTACCTTGTTAAGAGCAAAGTTTGCGCGTGCAATCTTGGAACAAAGTTGAGCTATGTGGGCGTTATATGATAGACAATTATCAATGGATATACCTAGAAATTTCAGTGATTTTTCAGCTTCATTTGGTCCAACCTTATTTATTATTTGGTTGTTGACGAAAATATTATTGTGAGAGAGCGCTTGCTTATGGGATGGATTAAACACAATATATTTAGTTTTACTTGCATTCAATGCCAATCTATTCACGGAACACCATTCGGAGATGTTTTCTAACTCTTTATTCACAGTAATTGTCAGATTGTCAGTATTAGATCCCGAAAGGTGTACGTTGGTACCATCAGCAAAAGATAAAGGGTTTAATGTTGTTGAATTGCAAAGATCATTTATGTATAGCAAAAATAAAATAGATCTTAATATTGAGCCTTGTGGAACACCACAGGTTATTTCAGCTAAGTCAGATGTGCCTTCACCGTATGCAACAAATTGGTGTCTATTTGATAGGTAACTTTTGAACCAATTGTTGGAGATGCCCCTAATTCCATACCATTCTAGTTTCTTCAATAGGATATCATGGTTTATGGTGTCGAACGCCTTAGATAAGTCCAAAAATACCGCTAATGTTATGTCTTTACTTTGCCTATTATTTGCATCGGCAATGTACTTTAGGAGATGTAGGACAGGGTGGATAGTTGAGTGATTTTTTCTGAACCCATTTTGACTGCTGCATAGAATTTCAAAGCGATCGAGAAAGCTTATCAGCCTAATTGACACGAGTTTTTCTAGAACCTTTGAAAAGGTGGGGAGGATACTGATAGGTCTATAATTGGTAAAATTATGCACATCTCCAGATTTGAAAATAGGGATTACCTTTGCAATCTTCATTTGTTCTGGCACTACTCCTTGGACAAAGGAGTTATTGATAATATGTGAGAGAGGTACTACAATTTGGTTGATTGATTGCTTGATGAGAGTTGACGTGATATCATTACTGTCTTTACTTAATTTTGATTTCATTGACTGCACTATGTTAACAATTTCGGCTGGCGTAGTTGGTGTCATAAAAAAGTTATTTTGAAAATCCCCTTCCATGTAATCCCAGAAAGGCTTATTTGACATAGGTAATAACTCACTTGTTTGTTTCCCAATATTCGCAAAAAAACTGTTAAATTCTGTGGCAATTTGGTTATGATCAGTTATTTCTCTTTCACCTTGCTTAAAAAAGGAGGGCGGTTTGGCTTCTCGTTTTGCTTTGTTTATGCTATCATTTAATATTTGCCACGTTTTACGCATATCATGTTTATTTTGAGCTAGAATGTTCTTATAATACATGGCCTTGCATTGTTTTTTCACTCTGTTGAATATCCTACAGTAATTTTTGTAGTTTTGAATATTGCGGTCGCTCGGACACTTCAGTTTTTTCAGGTAGAATTTTCGTTTATTTAATGACGAGATCAAGAGGCCCTTCGACATCCAAGGTTGTTTTCTTATAGTATTTGTCTTTGCCTGTGTCTGGGATAGAGGAAAGGCAGTTTCAAAGACATTTAGATAAATTTCAATGAATGTGTTATAAGCCATGTTTGGGCAATCTAGTTCCATTACAGGAGAGAAGTCACACTGAGATAAAAGTAAGTTAAAGTGGGCAACACTTTCTTTGTTTATTTTTCGTTTGGACACAACAGGTCGACGTATATTTTCTTTGGTATCGGGTTCAATATAGAATGTGCCAAAATGGTCAGATACATCAGTTATTACTATTCCCGTGTTAGAATTTGTTGAGATATTATTTGAAAATATGTGATCGATAAGAGTGGCGGAATAGGGAGTTACTCTTGTGGGCTTGGTTATTAGAGGTAGGAATCCCTGACTGAACATTAAATCAATAAAATATCTAGTCTTGTCATGGGAACTGAATTTTAACATGTTGATGTTCAAGTCTCCTACAATGTAGGATGGATTGTTTTCGCGATTTAGTTTGTCGGTTATTTCATTTAATTTCGATATGAAGAGGTCAATATCTGCTTTAGGTGGCGTATTTGGTCTGTATATCACTCCTATTATTTTCTTGGATTTCTTGGTATTGATTTCGATGAAGAGGGATTCAATTACATGCGGAATAAAAAGAGTCAGGTCCGGGCGAACTCTATAATCGACATGTTCCTTAATAAAGAATCCTACCCCGCCACGACCATCATCGCCATTTGGTCTACTGTTCACAAGGAGTGGGTGGTAGCCATTAAGTGTCTATGACATGGTGGGTGGAATTTTGAATATCTCTGTTAGTCCAATTATGTCAAAGAAACTGTCCATGTCATGCAGGTTGAGTAAAAGATCATTTAGGGCATCCCAGTGTGCGGTCAGCCCTTGGCAATTTATGTGAAAAACAGAAAAGGACTTATTCAGTAGAGTACGACATGAGGCAAACTGTTCAGGGGAGTAGTACGAGCAATAATGTTTAACATTTTTAAAGGGGAACAAGTCATCATCTTGTCCGTTGTAGACTTTTTCCTTATAATGACTAATAAAGTCGTATTCTGGCCGCGTTTGGATCTCGCCCAACTCTAGTCTATCCGCCATTACTAACAATGTAACTGCCAAGTACTATAAGTGCACCACGCCTCGCAGAAAACAATATGAAATTTGGTAAAGAGGGATGTACTGAATACGACAAGGTTTGAACCAGTCTAATATATTCATTCAAACCTTTTATTCACCTTTCATTCATCTTCATCCAAAAAATGACTTGACAATCATACTGATCGGACGTGTCTGTTAAAGCTCCTGACTGAACACATCTCACAGCTTGGATATTAACAAAGCCTATTGTTCTCTGTACCACTTCTGTGCACTCTAGTGTAATTTTGTAAGTGTTTATCTTCAACTCTATCTATTTTCTGTCTGCTTTTCTCTGTTAAAACTAAAAATACTTTAACGAAATATTTTACCAATAATTTGCTGATAACTTAGACAATAACTGATAACTGAACAGAGTGACATGGCAACTAACTCCACCACTGAACCCACTTCGGGAATGGATTTGATATCGATGAGATCTGGATTTCAAAAAGAGATAGCCAGATTGAACGACACTGTAAAGGGTTTACGCTCGGATCTTAGAGCTCAAAAAGAACAGTTCGAGAAGGAAAAAATGGAATTAATAAAAGCTTCGACGGAATCAAAAAAGGAAAATAAGTCGGCATCTGGAAAAAAGGGAAAAGGAAGATAATTCAGGTTTGGGTTCGTGCCCCAGCAACGGAAACTCTAAACAAAAGGGCAAGGGTGTGGAGTCCAACTCGTTGGGCCCGTAAAACGAACACAGTTACGGATATCGCTAGTGCTTCTAAACCAGTTGATACAACTCAGCAGTTTTCGAAAACTATTGCTAGCAAGGGGATGGTGGGCAAAACTAATCTTACACCTGTTTCGCCCTTTATAGATAATACCGCTGAGATGGGGAGACCTGTGCACGCCATCTCTTTGGAGGTACCACCAAATCAGGGCTCGGAAATCGTTACCACCAGTCAAGACAACTGGTTGCGTTCGCTCATAGAGCAAGAGGCAACTACTGTTCCCACCTGTGATGTGGTCAATCAGATTACGCCGCGCCCGAAAAGGAAATTGGATACAGACTTCCAGGAAAATGGTGAGTCCCTGGAAATAGAAACGGTGGCTAAGAAAACCCGGAAAGCGTCGACACACACAGATAACCCGGGTGTTGTTGTCGTTGAGACCTCGGACACCATGGATGTTCCAGTAGTAACAACCAGTGCGGCGATCCACAATGATGGGAAATCGGCAGACAGTAACGCAACGGAAACGACACCGGCGACGCCAACATTCACCACTGACGGTGGTGTATCATTTGCCGACAAGGTAAGAGCCCTTTCTAAACAACCTCAAAAGGATAATACGGCCAAACACAAGACGAATAAACAACCGCGTCAACCGCTGCAAAACCCTTGCGTAGTCGTCACAAGGGTTCCCACAAAGATCAATGATGGGGAGATTGATGAAGCCCTGTCGGGATACTCGTGAGGGAGACTAATATCTAAGACTATAGGCAACCCTACGTGGAAAATTAAGGTAAAATGCCCCAATAGAGCCATAAAACTTAACTTCATTAACAAAGGTGTTTGTATATGCTATCGTCATATACCGGGGCCGCTACCAAACCGGCGTTTCTGTTTGGTTTTCTTTTTTCTTTTTCCCTTAAAATTGCCATCGCACATCATGGTGGGACTCAAACCTCTACCATCGCCAAGCTGGAACCGAACAGAGCCCACTCTCTAATAGTCTTAATGGCGTTGAGGGATTGATCTTTGACAATCTATCACTCCAATGCAAACTGCCGGGAATTCAAACCGCGTGCATACCCCTTCACACCCCATTTCAGTCAATAGGAAAGCTCGGCCTGTGTGATCCAAGATCCAAGTAAAATAAAATAAGGCTAACCGGGTCGCAAGGGATTTGTAAATCCCACATCGTCCCTGCGCGCCTTCGGCACGCTAAAACCTTTCATTCATTCATCATGCCAATATATGTCTTTTTCTTTTTTCTAAAATAACCACCAAACTGCGGTTTCAGTATTACCATAAATTTGCTCATTTCTCTTGGCAAACACGGAGCAGAACTCTTGTAATTATGCAAATTCCTAGCCATTTTCCAGCTCGAGGTTCTCGGGGATCTCAACCCACTATCCTATTGCCAGTCGCACATTCAAACTTAATAAGATTATTGGCTCTCGCTCCCGACTCTCGTGGATGTATAAGCAAATAATGCTATAAAGCAAATAAAGTTATTAGGGTCGCAAGGGGTTTCAATCCCACATCGTCCCTGTGCGCAGAAACCTTTCATTCATTCATATATTTCAATGTATTTTATATTGTATATATTGTACATTACGCTGTATTTGTTTTTGTTTTTGGTTGAAATAAAGATGTTTAAACTCATCTTAACCCGTGTCTCTCTTAGTCTCCCTAGTTTAGAACGGAGGCCGAATGTTCCCAGGCCGAATGTTCCCGGGGCCGAATGTGCCCGAGGCCGAAAAGACCCGCTCCCAATAATACGGGACTTATGAGTTGTTTTTTGCCCGGACAGGCATTATGAGCTTATTTCCAGATTATGAGCGTTTATTTACAAATATTATGAGGTTAATGTCTAAAATATGTCACGGTTTATGGTCAATTAATGGCTGGAGTTAGCGTTGCCCCCTCTTCAGGTTTATCTTGTGGGTTCCAAACATGTCTACCCCCCCCCCCCCCCCTCAAAAAAAAAAAAAAATCTGAAGAAACGACTTTTTAGTGGTTGTGTAAGAAAGAAAATTACCATGCATATGATGTGTGCACACATACCTATTAGTATATATGTATATACTTACATATATATGTGTATGGGTGTGTGCACATCTCTGATGTGTGGAGGCGAATTAGTCGCTTTGTTATGGAAAATATTAAATTTCTATGTGGTGGCCTTAAGATCTTGCACACATGACTGAGAGTTATAAAAGTGGGTCAAAATTCGTGTTGTATAGTTGATTTGAACTAGCTCGTGCCGCAATCGATATGATCCTGCACGAATTTTTGGTGAGCTGAGAGATGATATAACCTGGTTTGAATTTTGATTCTGATGAGAACATTTTGGATCTTCTTTGGGGTAAGTTGTTTTATTTTTTGCTCTCCTTCGGATTAACTCCCCGCCGGGGCCGGTCATTTTAACATGGACTTTTGATCCTCGTCCTGTGCCTGGATATTTACGATTAGTCCCGATGTCTCGGTCTAATCGATGAATTTCGGTATGCGACGGGTTTCGGTGGGTCGTTAAATTTGCCCCCCCCCCCCCCCCCCCTCCGTTTCCATCTGATAACTTTATGGAATTTTACAATTATAGTAAATAGTATATTCTACCCTTCAATAAGTTATTTAAGGGGGTAGAATAGGAAATATGACAGTCAGGCTGTTCGATACAACAACCTAATTGATGCGTTATGAGCGTGTTGGATTTAGAATGAATATCTATTGATTCGGAAATATGTGTTATACGATTGTTAACGTAACCCTTCCGCCGGTAGTTTCGGGTGGTAGGACTTTTGGTACCGACTTATGAAGAGCTCCCCTTCTTTAGCCAAGGGTAGTAGCCTTGTGAAGAATTGTAAGTATTGTTGTTGAGCAATTCTTCTGGATTTTTGAAGGATTGGAACCTGGATTCCGACTTAGGAGAGCTTCCCCCCCCCCTCTTTAGATAGGGCGCGGTAGCAACCGATTTATATTTATATAATAAGACTAAATGTTGGTATATAAGTCCTTTGCTGGGGAAAAGGGATTTGATGAGCGAATTGGTGGTTATGGCTTGTAGAGCTAATATTATCAAAGTGATATGTTGTTTTCACTTGTAAAGTGAAACAGTTGATGTAAAAGAGAAATATCAATTATGTGTAAGTAGAATTCCATATACGTCATCCAATGTAGAATGTAAAGAAGGGGAAGAAAACTTTTGTAAAATAAAATCATTAATACATTCAATTAATTCGTTCAACATTTGTGATGATTCCTTTTGTAGCTTCTAACCCTTACAACGAGCCTTTTTGAATATTCATGAATCCTGCCCTTTTAAAATTTACCGATGTTTAGGACTTGCCTATGGATAACTTTTGCGGCGTGGCTGTTGGCCCGAACTCATTACTTGTAATTGGGTCCGGTCCGGGAGCAACGGCGCAAAAAGGGGTGTCAGGGCCGTGTTGGCATTTGTGAAAGATTTTAGGTGATTAATTTAATCAATTTCTCTTTAAACGAACCTGTAGAAACCCTTCGACAACAAGTTTGTATACGGCTGGATCTTGTTTGACTTCTGCGGTGAGGCTGTCGACTGGAACTCATTTTTTGTGAGTTCGCGCCGAGAGTGCCTGCGCAACAAGATCTAGGCGGGGTTAGATCAGTGTCGTTACAGTTGTCCGAAAGTTTTAAAATGATAAAATTTCTGCAAAAAATTAAGCCCACAAACACTGTTTTCCTGCATGTACGCCCATCCATCAGTCCGTCCATCCAAGAGTCTGTTAACTTTTGTTTGTCCATGCGATAACTTGAAAACAATACATCCAACAGATACTGGTTTCTTTATGGTTGATTAGTCATGACTAGAGGATGGTTCCTTTCGATAACCACCAATATGACCACCACTGCAGCCATCTTGGATTTTCGGGGACTTTTGATTGTCCATGCGATAACTTGAAAACTATAGATCCAACAGATACTGCTTTTTATGGGTGATTAATCATGACTAGAGAATGGTTCCTTTCGATAATCAGCATGAATTCTGGCATGTCCAATATGCCCACCACAGCAACCATCTGGGAGTTTTGGTGACTTGATTCTCTATGCAATAACTTGAAACATTATTTTCAACTTAAATGGGCCGTAAGCCAGGAATGTATAATTATTTTTGAAGGAATTATTGACCTTTTGTTCAACTAAAAATTTCTTCATAAGCGCAGTTTCTTCATAGGCGGCCGTATATTGATCCACCGCTTGGCGGTGCACTTGTTCACATTTGTTTCTATTATACTTTCTTTTTTGACTCCGAAAATGTTCTATGAGCTTTGGTGTAAAATGAACACAAAAATTCCCTACTTTGTCTGAGACCTACATGAGGGAACTCAAAAATGAATTAATTGCTAATTATAATTTTGATGCACCGATTCCTCGCCTCAAAGTTGCAATCCTTGTTTCAACTTGGACATTGGACCAATTTTATTTATTGTCTTCATGCTAATGGCTCAAATCATGTATTCTACACTTTGTCAGGTTTTGCAATCGGAGAAGAAAAAGCATTTATTATAACTTTATTACATTGCTTGCATCAAATCCAGTTTGCAACAGCCTTGAACTGGATGAGCACTGGATAACCAAAAAGACTTCATATTCTGTAGATATGTTCATATTCAGTAAAAATCTCAGTGGGATT
Source organism: Pictodentalium vernedei (assembly GCA_031216915.1). NCBI lineage: Eukaryota > Metazoa > Mollusca > Scaphopoda > Dentaliida > Dentaliidae > Pictodentalium > Pictodentalium vernedei. The sequence continues at coordinate 18,040 of JAUFNR010000226.1, read as the reverse complement.
CCCTAGGAAGTGAAGCTGTGTTTGTTTACTGCGGTAAGCAATTTTGTATTACCGGTTAAATGAGGACAGTCACAAATGCCTGGGATCGAAGTCTGATAAAATGGGCAACATGAGTAATAACAATTAACAGAACTTGACTTTACATCCAGGTTGCAGTCACGCTTTGCCATTGTGCAGAAATATGTGACCTTAAACACCAATAAATAAACAAGAGGCCCCATGGGGCCTGGGGTACACGCCTGATCAAAGTTGTTTAAAGAAGGATTTAATTAGCATCTATGGCAAGCCGGCACTACAGAGGACTGAAGTTATTTAATTATTTATAACTCTGTTTATGCCAGATGATGTTTAGCTTAACTTGACAAAGTCAAAATAAGCTATTGCCGTCACGTGTGCGGTAGTCTGTTAGTATGTTCACATTTTCTTTAGCATAGGCTACACCCCGTAGTACTTGTCCGATCATCACTTAATTTCATGTACGGGTTCGAGGTCATGTCGAGATGAGAACGTCCCATTTGGCGATCGGTCAACCATGACTGCTCCGTGGGTGCGAAAACCTTTAGCACATTTCATTGTAACCTGGTTGGATGACACTATTTAATACATTTGTATCTAGATGAGAATGTCTTATTTTGGTCAGGTTCCGTCAACCATGACGGATGCAGAGGCACGTGGTCTGGATTCCTTTCGCACAGTCTACAGGTTGCATTTATGAAGGGATTTCATTGTAAATTGGTAGGATGACTCTGTATAATGTCTAGATGAGAACGTCATATTTTGGTTGTAATAGGTCAACCGTGATGGCCACATGGGCATGTGACCTAGATTTGCTTAGCACAGTCAACATTCATATTTATGAAGCGATTTCATTGTAACTTGGTAGGATGACTCTGTATGATGTCTAGATGGGACTCTCCTATTTTGGCCACAATCAGTCAGCTGCTGCCGCCGATTGGGCACGTGACCTACATTCCTTTAGCATTGTCTACAGTTCGTTTTTATGAAGGGATTTCATTGTAACTTGATAAGATGACTCGGTATGATATCTAGTTATTTCATCCTGCAGTCCTGTTTTAGTTGAGATGGGTGAGTTTCTTCCACACATTTTTTTCCAAAGTTATTGTCCTTTTTTGATTTTTCGACTAAGAAAATTTTTGCGGGTCGGGGGCATTGGCCCATACTTAGCATTGCCCTTTCTTGTTTAATAATCCTTTCATAAACATGGAACATCCTTTCTTTTTGTATGATGTCTTGATGAGAACATCCTAGTTTGGTCATGATCTGTCAACTGTCACAGCTGTGCGGATTCGAACCCTAAAGTCTTTATTTGCCACAGTCTATGTATGAAGCAACTTCATTGGAACTTGGTAGTATGACTTGGTCTGATGACAAGATGAGAACATCCTACATGCAGTTTGGTCAAATTGGTCAATGGTGAGTGCCTCATGAGCCCTTGCTCTTAAACCTTCGACACAGCCTACAGGCTGTATTTATGAGGTGATTTCGTTGCAACTTGGTTAAGAGACCTGGTGCTGTGCAGTCCAGATAGATTTCTGAATGAATGTCAGGATGAATTTCCCATTTTGGTTCAGATCGATCAACCATGAGAGCCATACGGGGGCCCCTAGCCTCCGACCAAATTCTTCTACCACACTCTGCAGGTAGTTTTTTTGGAATGCTTTTACTGTAACTTAGTAACTTTGATTGACATTCGAGGGTCAGATCAAACCAGGCATCAATTCTTTAGTACAGTCTACACCTCAAATTATTCTTGTTGAAAACATTGCCAGCCAGATTTACGACGCACGCATAAATTATGTACGTGCACATCACTAATAACGTGGTAAAACCTTGTACGCATGTGGTAGATCACATTTTGCACAGCTGAAAAGGTATACTTACGACATGCAACGAAATGCGATCATCAGTACATGTACAACGGACGGACAACTCAAGCATTCCATTTGCACTACTGTTGGTAAGATACATTGTCATTTTTCTCTCGCACGCCACCAAAAGTGGAATCAACAACTAGAGTTGGCAACATTTATCATGTCAAAGAAGGCAAATGGAAGTGTGAATTGTAGTTTTCGTGAGCATTTAACGCCCATGCAGCGAATTAGAGGCTGTAGCCATTGGGATCCTTGTTTTTCGACTCCGTGATTTTGGGCCCAGCGCTTTTCGGCCTTGGGGTTTGGAGATTCGGGTCGGGCAAGGGGTGTTATTGGAAATTTTTTATTGATAAAAGTAGTCTGATATTAGTTTTTGTTAGAGGAGAATAAGAAAAGTGTTGCAAATTGTCAAAGCATTCTTTTTTTTTTTTGGGGGTTCAACGACTATTTCGACAGAAAAGTCAAAGCAAGAAGAAAGATTAGTGATTAAAAATTACTAAAACAATGGCTCAAATGTTCCCTGGTGGAACACAATGGCAGCCTGTGGTCTATCTGGAATTTTGGCACCGTATGAAGCCTACAAGACATACTGCTAAAATTTCTGGTCTTCTTATGAGCCATGTTATAACATCGTTCCTCGTCGGTATCAGGTTGGAGCACAGGCATTAACATGTACCAGTTTCTCTCATAGCAGCCCTGCCAATTAGAATGCCCCGAAATTGGACATTTTTCGAATCTAAATTTGATTTGTGAGGAATCAAATATACGTGCGTCATGTGTAGAACCATACCATCTGGAGACTACATTCAAGAATTTTAGCTTAAGGTCACAGATTAATCTGGACATTGGGCAAAACCATCCCTTTCTGCTGATTAAGCACTGAACGTGTGGCCCTCCCGAGACAAAAATCAGAATGTGTCTTCCATCAATGCAGCCCATTGCCTCTCTTGCCAGCTATGTCATGAAGATCATCTTTGATATCATTTATTTCATTCTTATCAGTTGGTATTTTCAGAATGTTTTATTTTTTTCTGTAAATTTACTGCGTAATGACTTTGGAAAGGCAACTAATTGCCTACTGTGATATTCCTCGTCAATCTCCAATCACGACCTGAAATGAACCCGTTGTAAGGCCCTGCGAAGCTTTGAAATTCGACTCGCTTTGATATAGTCCCCATGATTCAATTCGATTTGATTTCAATCATTCCAGTTCTCAAATTTTCGAATTTGGTCATTAATGATGCATTTTTTCGCGATAATCATAGTTTGGAGTTATTTATTGAGTAGCGCGATTGACCTCTCGGTAAATCGTGTTTTTTCGGTTTGACAGCAGGCACCGAGAGGTACGCGAAAAAAGCTTCTTGAAAATTATTTTCACAATAAATTAAATGCAAACGGTATATTTAATGCATTTTATGTATTTATTTCGGGGGAAAACGTAAACAAAACAAAACAAAACACCGAAAATGACCCGCGCGAAGATAGGGAACACGCCACTAAAATCCGACAGAGAAACTAAACTGAACACTAATATAACTATCTTTTATTACAAATCACACCTATACAACACTAAAACACTATATCGACCAGCATAAACACCTGAAAGAAAAGTATGAAATTATTAAAGCTAACTTTTGGCAACTGAAATGGCTACACTCCCTGTTGGTTTGGAGGAGCAATACACCTGGCTACTACTCTTTCTGGTAGCCGTCGGTGTGGATGAAAGTAGTCTCTCATGTAGGCGACAAGACAGAAGGCTGAGTCGGCAGATAGGCACATCTAATTAATTAGCGAAATTGTCAGCCAGAGGTAACCACAAAATTCAAGAATATACACACATTCTCACACCAGTAAATAATTATAATAAAGTAAATAAGTACTGAAATAATTCTGAAAGTTGTCTTTATTACCCATGTAGAATAAAAACAAACTTTGATAATTTTATTTTACGTTATTTTTTATATACCGTTTGCATTCAATTTAAAATTATTGTGAAAATAATTTATAAAAAGCTTTTTTGTGATTATAACGTCAAATTGCAACAATAATGACCAAATCCCCGAAATAAATGCATAAAATGCATGAAATATACCGTTTGCATTCAATTTATTGTGAAAATAATTTGCAGGAAGCTTTTTTTGCGTACCTCTCGGTGCCAGCTATCAAACCGAGAAAACACGATTTACCGAGAGGTCAATCGCGCTACTCAATAAATAACTCCAAACTATGATTATCGCGACAAATTGCATCATTAATGACCAAATCCGTCGGGTGTCCATCTCGGAAACCAACAGGGAGTGTAGCCATTTCAGTTGTCAAAAGTTAGCTTTAATAATTTCATACTTTTCTTTCAGGTGTTTATGCTGATCGATATAGTGTTTTAGTGTTGTATAGGTGTGATTTGTAATAAAAGATAGTTATATTAGTGTTTAGTTTAGTTTCTCTGTCGGATTTTAGTGGCGTGTTCCCTATCTTCGCGCGGGTCATTTTCGGTGTTTTGTTTTGTTTACGTTTTCGACCGCTTTCTCAAATTTTTAGTTCCTCTTTGTAATTTTGGCTTTGTAATTATTTATAATCATGAATGGTAAGTGTACGACGGGTGTTCAGACGGAGGTAAGTATGGGTGTTAAGGGAGGTCTGAGGGAGGTGATTCGAGGGGTGCAGGTGGGGGAGAGTGAGAATCCGGAGGCATGCAGACAGTGTAATATGAGGTATGGTGGTGGTCGGTCAATGGAGAGTAGTGGGGTATGTGTGAATTGCAGGGATATTTTACAGTTGTTAGAGAAGTGTGTTGGATTCGAGCGGGAGATTGCAGAGCTGAGAGGGAGGTTGGGGAGGGCCGGTGTATCAGGAGTTACCCCGTTGAAGGTTACCTACGATGGTGAGGTGGAAGGTCGTTGTGGACTCAAGGAGGAAACTGGGAAGCAGGAAACGTGGGGGGATAATGCTTGATGTGGGGGTGTAACTGAGGAGGGGGGTTCTAGTAGGAAAATTCGGAAGGTGGCGTCAGGTCAGGGCTGCGTCGAGTCCGGAAGCCAGAGTCGGCGTAAGGCTGCCAAGGTTGCTAGGCGGTGTTTAGAAAACAGGTTTAGTGTTTTAGACTCTGATACCCTGATACTCTGATACCCCTGGGGACGAGAGTGAGGGGGAAAGTGTGGGGGTGAGATGGTTGTTGATGATGATAGGCCAGTCGGGGTAAGGAGTGCGGTCAAGAGAAACAGGGGGCTAGGAGCTTGCAAAACGAGAGGAGGTGCAGATGATATAGGAACTGGGGCCAGAAGAAGAAAATTAATTGTAACGGGTAGCAGCATTGTACGTGGGATTGACAATGTAGTTTGTGGTCCTGATAGTTCCAATCGAACAGTCTTGTGCTTTCCGGGGGTGAAGGTGGAGGATCTCAGGGACCGGGTAGATGGCATTGTGGCAGGGTCAGGACCGGAACCGGTAGTGGTGGTCCATGTGGGGACCAACAATATCAGGGAGAGAAGGTCAGTAAGTTCGGTGGAGTCGTATAGAGGCTTAGTCGGCAAACTGCTAAGTAGGAATGCAAGGGTAGTCGTATCCGGGGTCCTTCCTGTCCTTGGAGGTGGGGACGAACGGAACTCAAGGATTTTGGCGCTAAATGAAGAGTTAGAGGACTACTGTGTTGAGCTGGGAATTTCTTTTATCGACCATTGGGACACGTTTTGGGGCAATGGGAGCATGTACGGGCGTGACGGGCTGCATCTTAGCAGGGCGGGGAAACGGGTATTAGGGGATAAAATTCTACGGGTAGCAGAGCCTTTTTTGGAGAGGAGCGGGGTGGGAGGTCAGAGGCAAGTATAACTAGAGTGGACATAGGTGGGGTGAACAAGAGTGAGGGGGACAGAATAAGTTTACCAAGACTAGCACCAGAAAACAATGGGCCCAGTAGGCGGAAGCCAATGAACCTCGGTACCCTGAAAGTGGGTTATAGCAACATCCAGGGTCTCCACCGGAAAGTAAGTGAAATTGCTACATTGATCGAGGCAGAGGAGTTTGATGTCATGGGCTTAAGCGAGACGTGGGTAAGACACGAGGAACGGGTAGACAAAGTAAGCGGGTGTGTGTGGATAGGTGTAGGGCGAACGGAAGGCCAGAAAAAGGGGGGAGGGGTAGGCATGTACATTAAAGAGGATTTAAAACCGTCGCTGATTACAGATCTGGAAGATATCATCACCTCGGCTGATGTGTCAAAAGAAATTGGATGGGTAAAGATCAGTCTGAGAAACAAAAGTATTGCCCTTGGAATTGTGTACTGTGCGGTGGAGGGAAGTAAACCCGAGTGGAATGACTCGATATACTCAACACTAAGGTCCAATATCACTGAACTAGAAAACAGGGGGCTCTGTATAATTCTGATGGGCGACTTTAATGGACACATAGATGACAAGGAAGAAGGCATAGAGGGTGGGGACAAGAAAGTCAACAGGAATGGAAGGAAGCTGTTGAACTTCACAAATGAGATCGGTCTGAAGATTCTGAACAGGGACGCTAGATGTAAGGGGAAATGGACCTGGGAGAGAAACGACAGAAAATCAATAATTGACTTCATTCTCACAGATATGAATTTATGGAGGGGGGGGGGGGGGGGGTGATAAGGGTAGAAGTGGATGATGAGGGCAAAATGGAGTTGGATAGTGATCACAACTTGATTACAGTGACGATGAGGGCCAAAAACCTAGAGGAAAGGAAAGGAAGCTTCAAGGAGATATGGGAACTCAAAAAGGATGCCGACTGGGCGAAGTTCGAAGAAAAACTGAAACCAAAGCTTGCAGCCGTACACAAGGGGGGTAGTGTCCCGACGCCATAGTTGCGAGCCTAGTGGAGGCAGGGAAGGAAAGTGTAGGAAAGATTAGGGTGCCAACACGGGAACTTGGGTACAGAGTGAACGAAGAACTGAAAAGGGCCATAAAGGTTAGAAAAGCTAAATGTGCTGCATACAGGAGAAGTAGAAAACTTAAGGGGATGGAAAGCAATGAGGCCATGGTAGCAAAGGAAGAATACCAACAAGCACGAAATAAAGTAAACAAGATTAAAGACGACAACCGGAGAGTGCGAAATAGCAGTCTTATTAGGACGATAAGAACGACAGGGGGGTCGAGTTCGAGCGTATTTTGGAAATGGGTGAACAAACGTAACAAAGGGAATAACCAACAGAGCATTAAAGTAGATGGCAGAGTTACAGAAGAGCGAGATCAAATCGCATTAGAACTAGTAAAGCACCGGGAAAAGGTAAATGATAAGCGATGGGGCATGGGGAACCCACCGGAGTGTTCGAACCAGGTCGAGGAAAATCTCTCGGACTTCGTGTGCATCGAAATCAAAACTGAGGAGGTGCGAAGGGTGATCTCAAAATCGAGGAATGGAAAAGCGGGAGGGGTGGACGAAATTCCTAACGAGTTTATCAAAAAAGGGGGAGAGGAACTCGTGGAAAGCCTAACTGCCCTATTCAATCTAGCCATAGAAAATCAGGAGGTCCCAAAGGAGTGGAGAGAAAGCAAAGTGACATTTATTCACAAAAAGGGGGGAAAAGACGTTTTGGATAACTATCGAGGGATCTCTGTCAGTAGCAACATTGGAAAGGTTTTTTTGTAAAGTCGTTAATGGGAGACTAGAGGAGGTGATTGAGGAGAAGGGTTTTTTGGGAGAAATCCAGAATGGCTTCAGGAAGGGAAGGCGAGTTACTGACCATCTTTTTACGCTATCCCAAATGATAGAATCCGCGAAAGCAAAAAAGAAAAAGATGTTTATGGCCTTTATGGATGTCAAAAAGGCATACGATAGAGTATGGAGGGAGGGTATGTGGCGCAAGCTGGATGCTCTGGGCTTAGGAGGCGAGTTTGTTGGAATTATGAAAGCATTATATAAAGATGTACAGAGTGAACTTAGCCTGGGAAACATTACAACAAAACGTGTGCCTATGGAGATAGGCCTAAAACAGGGGTGTATCCTTTCGCCAATCCTATTTGCATTGTACATCAAAGGTTTAGGAGATGAACTCCTGCGTAGCGACGAGGGGGTAGCAGTTGGGGACTTGAAGATCCCAGGGCTATTTTTTGCAGACGATATGGTTCTAGTGTCAGAAAGCGAAGAGGGGCTAACGAAAATGCTGGGAATTGTTGGGAAATATGGGAGCAAATGGAGACTCGAACTTAATGAAAGCAAGAGCAAAGTTATACCTGTGGACCCCACTCGAAGGTGGAGAGTGGGTGAGTTCTGCATTCCGGAAGGGAGCAGCAAACTTCTCAGTGTAGGAGAGACAGGTGATTACGAGTATTTAGGGGTAAATATAAACATTACAGGAAGAGGCATCTACCGAAACCACACAAATAAATTGATTCTGAAGGGGAAGCGAATCCTTAACCAAATGAAACTTATAGGGAGAAACAGTTTCAATAAGGTTTTCGTGGGGAAAACCATTTGGGAAATGGTGGGGCTGCCAAGTATAACATACGGTACGGAAGTGGTACCCCTAAACCAGACGGCCGTAAAGATCTTGGAAATCTTACAGAACGATGCAGGCCTATGGATAACGGGGTCGAGTAATGCCGCAGCGCTAGAAGCAATCAGGGGTGAGCTTGGGTGGATGGGGATCAAGGACAGGATAGATCTGTTGAAACTCGGTTATCTTAATTATTTGGTGAATCTCCCCGACAGCCGATGGTGTAAAGTAATGTTCCTGCGAATTTTCAACTCAAATATCAAAACGGGGTGGATGGTCCAAGTGAGGGAGCTAGTAGAGAACTACTCATTGGAGATCTCGGACCTGGACGTTGGGGCAAACCAGGGTAAAAAATCGTCAGAGAAAGGGTCATGGAGGATTGTAACCGTAATTGGCGAGAGGGGGTCAAATCAAAGAGGTCTGTGGGTGGCCTGCGTGATAAAGAGAGGCCAGGTTTTGAAGAGTACCTTGATGGCACCTTTGGGGGGTCACTGCTGTTCAAGCTGAGGTCGCGATCCCTGGAGCTGAGGGGGAAAAATTGGGAAAGACGATGAAAGGGAGTGCCAGATGTGTAATTTGGGCATGGTGGAGACCCTGGAACACTTCCTTCTAGAATGCCCAAAGTATCAGTCTAAAAGAATGAGATTCACTGGGAGTATAATGGGGAAGTGGGATGGGAGAATGAAGGACATGTGGTTAGGGGGAGACTCAAAGGAGAGGGTTAATGTGCTAATCGGAGAGATTGGGAAGAATGAGGCAAGGGATGTCATCAAGCAGTTCGTCTCCGAATGTTGGGAGGAGAGGAGAAGCGTGGGAACAGGGAGGCAGTTGGGAGTTCAGCGGTAACCAAGGCCTTCTCGTCCGAGAACCGCGACAAATCAGCGGCTGGCCAAAGTGTTATTATTATTATTATGACCAAATCCCCGAAATAAATGCATAAAATATACCGTTTGCATTTAATTTATAGTGAAAATAATTTATAAAAAGCTTTTTCCCGCACCTCTCGGTACTTCTTGTCAAACCGAGAAAACACGATTTACCGAGAGGTCATTCGCGATACTCAATAAATAACACCAAGCTGTGATTATCGCGACAAATTGCATCATTAATGACCATATCCTCCGAAATAAATACATAAAATGCATTAAATATACCGTTTCCATTTAATTTATTGTGAAAATAATTTTCAAGAAGCTTTTTTTGCGTACCTCTCGGTGCCTGTCAAACCGAGAAAACACGATTTACCGAGAGGTCAAACGCGCTACTCAATTAATAACTCCAAACTATGATTATCGCGAAAAATTGCATCATTGATGGCCACATTTCCAGAAATAAATGCATAAAATGCATGAAATATATCGTTTGCATTCAATTTATTGTGAAAATAATTTTCAAGAAGCTTTTTGTGTGTACCTCTCGGTGCCTGTTGTAAAACCGAGAAAACACGATTTACCGAGAGATCAACCGCGCTACTCAATAAATAACTACAAACTATGATTATCACCACAAATTGCATCATTAATGGCCACATTTCCAGAAATAAATGCATAAAATGCATTAAATATATCGTTTGCATTCAATTTATTGTGAAAATAATTTATAAAAAGCTTTTTTTCCGTACCTCTAGGTACCTACCGGTACCTCTCGGTAAATCGTGGTGGCCCAGAAATAATGCACAGATTTCCAGTAATGGAAACCTAGGGAGTCCAAATATCAAGGGACTTAACTTGAACAAACTTTAATCTGACCCCTTCCCTTCCACCCCTAGGATGCCATGTACCAAGTATCAATAGATTCTGAATTGTGGATCTGAGGAAGGAGAATTTTTTTAAAGATTATTGATTATATTACACCAAGTTAAAATTTGGGACCCCATACTTGATTTGCATTAATCAAGTACCTATGACTCAATCATACCACACACCAGATTTGGTGCAAATCAGCTCAGCAGTTGAAAATAGAAATTTTGGGTAGGGCCAAAAATCTCGCCCCTCCCATTACAAAGGCAAAATTGCTCCACGAATTTCATTTGAACAAATTTGATTCTCAAAAGGAAGCTTCATGTCAAATATTAAGTCATTTTACCCACTGGTTCATGAGAAGAAGATTTAAAAAATTTTTTAGCATTTTCCACCACCCCTTTCCTTTGGGGCTGGGCAAGTTGATTTGAACAAAAATAAAACGTGTTGTCAGAACAAGCAATCACCTTAAATTTAACTGAAATGGCTTCAGTGCAAGTTTTGAAGGAGTAGGTGCCAACACCATGTTCACGGACGACACATGACGGAGGATGAGTGATAACAATAGCTCATCCTGACTTTTAATCAGGTGAGCTGATAAATTCAGTTAAAAGCCCAAATATTTTGTACACATGAATTTGGTTTGTTATTATTTATTGCAGAGTGCCCCCAGGCACTCTCCACTAAATTGTAACAAAACAATTCCTTATAAATATTTAATTTAGCACTCAACCTATTAATGGATCTCTGAGAATAAACAAGTTATATTTTTAGGGGTTAACTCTTCAAATTTGTACCCACCAGGTTGTACCAGTACATAACAATATCTGACCTTTCTAGTAATTCCTTCTAATTTCCTTTGAAGAATTGACAAACGGGAAGGGGGGGGGGGGGTAAGGGGGGGGGGGCTTTGTGTAGAGCTAGAGCTTTGAGTAGGTAACTACCCTGTCAAACATATTCCCATTCGAGTATTGACTGCAGCACTAAAACAGTTGAAACAAAAACATCATACAGTGGCACCCACTTATTTACATATCTCTTAATTGAATAAAACCTTAACACAAAAACATTTACCATACCTTCAGTACAAATTTGACCTGTTATTGACATATTGACATATAGGTTATAGAGTAAACTCCTGTTAAGAGAATCAATTATTATGTAATATGTTGAGAAAATATCCTGGCATTCACATAATTTTTTACCTATTTGGCCCCAGTGCATCCAATACAGGCATTTCTTCTATTACATCTTGTTTGACAGAGCTCCATCAAACAAGATATATAGAGGATATCTAGTGTTTTTGAGTGGATACCGAAAATTATCTCATGAGTGATTGAGACAAATGTTTATTTAGCGAAAATATCCTTTTGTCTCTGTCACAAGTAAGATAATTTTCGGTATCCACCCAAAAACACTAGATTTTCTTTTTATTATATGCTTTTTATAAGAATCTGATAATTCCACTCGTTTCAACCTTGAATTGATGCATGAAAGTAAACAGCGCATTGAATCATTGATACGCGGAAATGATTTGATCGATAATCGGAACAGACAGTGTCTTGCAATCTGATTCAGCTGGCGGGTTTCTAGTCCAAACATGGCCTAAAAGTCCGTAATATAAGTTTTTGGTTTGGTACGTCATTTGAAAGGACGTACCAAACCAAAAACTTATATAACGGACTTTCAGGCCATGGTTGGACTAGCGGGTTTCATGCATGAATTCAAGGTGAATACGTGTTGAATTATTGCTTGAAATGATGGGTATCCACTCAAAAACACTAGGTTTTCTTTTCAGTATCTGTTTCTAGAACAAATGGATCATTTACAGTGATATTTTGACTCGTATTCACCTTGAAGTGATGCTTTGAAAGCCGCCATTTTGATTGATACAGTGAAAGTGAAAATTCCTATATCTTCACAGTGGGTGATACGATTTCTATCTTTCCTCAATTTTTTCGATAATCTATCGTTTCGCGTATAATAAAATAGAATAAATGCTCAGTTTATCTTTACAGGTAAGTGGCCCTGTTAATTGGATACACCTGTTAATTAAATAATTTTCACTTGCAAAGAAGCTATTCAATTAACTGGATTGCACTGTAATTTTTTAATCATTTTCTCTTGGGTGAATCCTATATATTTGATTTAAGATTAAATTTTGTTTACCTCTTAGAAAATACATCACAAAATCAATTAATAAATGGATGTTTACCAGAACATTAATGCTTTCTGTTCATTTGATTAAAGCAACTCTAACCTCATTTCTTAAAAAGCTTCCTTGAAGCGATTAAAGATGTCTATATTTCCATGTGATTGCAAAACCAAATGCACAGCTGGGCATAAAAAGAAAGAAGCGCATCAAGGTTGGAGTCTCAAAAGTTTCCAAGATATACTTTAGAAACAAGCCTTGTTCAATAAAGTAGGCTCTCATTGGGCCTTGGATTCTGAGAATGGTCTTAAATTTGACTTGTTTCTTTGTGGAAAAGATTGAAGGTATCAGAGCATCTCTTCTTGCAAGTGCACTGATTTTTCTCCGACAAGAGGTATAGCAAACAACTGCCTGAAGGCAGTCGTAGAGCTTGTACAGTTCAAATTCTAGCACTCGAAGATATTCTTAGGATAATATCCAAGGCACCATCTAAACATTGTGTGTTAGATGTCATTCTGATATGATTGTTAAAAGCATGTCTTTCGGAACTGGGTACACCAATTTTAAATCTAGAAAATGCCGCACTACAATCTGGCGTCTTTCCTGTGAACTTGAAGAATGATTTGGTCAAGCCACTTCTCAAACAAGAGGTTCCAAAGGGGCTTAATCACTCACCTGAGAAAAGTTGTTTAAAAGGGAATTTAAGTTCATATCCAGCCTCTAATTAACACTACGGAGCCCAAACCCAAACACAGGCACTTGACTTAAACAAGCTTGATTCCAATTAAACACTCCAGCACCCAGACATGAACCCAGGCACTTGATATAAACAATTTTGAAACTCTCCTCCCCCGCCCCAAACAAAATATGAAAGTAGCTCAACTTGTGAAGACATGTACATGTATGGTATGTGACACAGCAATGACAAACATCTAGGTAATGACCTGATAACAAAGGTACATATAAAGTATTGTAACGGCCTGTACATAAATACTGACCGTAACCTGTAACAAATGTATAGGTAAAGTATTGTAAAGGTGGGTGACAGTCAGATGCTAAACTAGAAAAGAAATCTCTGAGTCCCAGAGTGGGTCTGACTGAACCCCAAAATATTTGTTCTCATAGCACAGTGACAACAAAGGCACCCCAAAACACACTCATTCCTGTCCCAAGGTGAAAACAAAGGTACCCAAGAAGTTTCGTGAAGATCAGTTCATAAATACGAGCTGTGTAGAAGTTGTGACAAAAAACTGATTGGACCTAATTTTGGTACAAAATGGCCACTGGCAGCCATCTTCAATTTTGGACCACACTCAGAAACACTCGTTCTCATCCCAAGGTGATAACAAAGGTACCCAAGAAGTTTCGTGAAGATCAGTTGATAAATACAGCCTCTAACCCGAGCCGTATTGACATGTGCACTTACAGTGTACAAGTAGCACTAAATAAATCAAAATTCATCTAATTTGCATAATTTCTGCACGAGAAAAAAACCCGTACTGTATGTGATATATTCCATTTTACTAAACATTCATACAAAAAATTATTCAAATCAGAACTTTCATACAGAAGTTCTGTACAAAAGACTGATTGCACTAATTTTGGTACAAAATGGCTGCTGGTGGCCATGTTGAATTTCGGACCACACCCCAAAACACCCGTTCTCATCCCACGGTGATAACAAAGGTACCCAAGACGTTTCGTGAAGATCGGTTGATAAATACAGCCTCAAGCCCGAGCCGTATTGACATGTGTACTTACTATGTGTAAGTAGCACTGAAAAAATCATATAATTTGCATAATTTCCGTACGAGAAAAAAACCCGTATTATATATGATGTATCCCATGGTACTAAACATTCTCACAAAAAAAATATTCAAATCAGAGCTTTCATGTGGAAGTTCTGCGCAAAAATCTGATTGCCTCTAATTTTGAACAAAATGGCTGCCAGCGGCCATCTTGAATTTCAGACCGCACCCAAAAACACTCGTTCTCGTCCCACGGTGATACCAAAGGTACCCAATAAGTTTCGTAAAGATCGGTTCATAAATACGGCCTCTAGCCCGAGCCATATTGGCATTTGCACTGACAGTGCTGAAAGTAACACTAAATACATCAAAGTTAGTCTAATTTGCATAATTTACGTACGAGAAAAAAACCCGTATTATATGTGATGTATCCCATGGTACTAAACATTCACACAAAAAAAATATTCAAATCAGCTCAGCGCTTTCATATGGAAGTTCTGTGCAAAAAATAGATTTCTGCATCGTCGGTACAAAATGGTGGCTGGCTGCCATCTTGAATTTCGGACCGAACCCCAAAACACTCGTTCTTGTCCCAGAGTCATAACAAAGGTACCCAAGAAGTTTCGTAAAGATCGGTTCATAACCACGGCCTCTAGCCCGAGCCGTATTGAATTGTTGACGGACAGACGGCCAGACGGACGACTGGCCATGGCATAAGCTCAAATTTGGCTTCACCAAAGTTGAGCTAAAAATGATGCTGAACATCAAATATCATTAAATTCTAACATGAAAAAGAAAAGTTTTAAAGAAAGTTTCTTTTTCTGCACAAGTTAAAATTTGGGCTTGTATAAGACGGCCAAGTATGGATCAGGAGATCTGATTTGAACAAATTTGAATCTGTCCCCCTAAGGATGATGTATACCAAATACTGATAATGAACCCAGGCTCTTAATTTGAACAACATAAATCTGCCACCCATAAGCATGCTGTATACCGAGTATCAGAAAAATCTGACGGTTGAATTTGAAGTGAAGAAGATTTTTTTTTTCAAGAATATTCCTTATATCAGATTAATTTAAGATTTGGGCTTCCATAGGAAGGCTAAACATTACTCTGGGAACTTGCTTTGAACTAATTTGAAATTGGGCCGCCAAAAGATGCTGTATTCCAAATATCAAAAGAATGTGCCCGCCCCCAAGGATGCTGAATATCAAATATTCTGGTGGGTGGATTTGAATAAGTTATTCTTCTCATTGGGAGCCCAAATATAAACACAGGATGTCGACTGACCGGTCCCTAATCTCATTCCTATCTAAGATTATTGAGTTAGCAGTTGCTTCTCAGTTAACTTCCCATATAACTGCCAATGGCTTATCTGAAGTCTACCAGTCTGCATACAGGTTGCACTGTAGCACCGAAACGGCACTTCCAAGAGTGCAAAATGGCCTTCTCTTTTCCATGGATGAGCATAAATTTCCTGCTTTGTTTTGTTAGACCCAAGCTTCGCCTTCGCCACCATGGAACATACAATTATAACTGAAAGATTGGAACAAAGAGTAGGTCGCACAGGCCACACGCTTGAGTGGTTTGCATTGTATCTCTCAGGTCGCACACAAAGCATAGTCATTGACAGCAAATTGTCGCGTGAGAACCATAAGGTTCTGACTTCCAGTGGAAACACACACGACGAAATCATCAGAACAAATGACACTTTGGTTTGGCGTACCCCAAGGGTCAGTGCTAGGCCCATCACACTATTTATGTATTTACTCTACACAATTTACTGTAATTGTGAAATTATCCAGAGCCATGACCTTGATTTTTATTTTACGCTGATGACACGCAGCTGTATATTAGTTTCACACATGACACAATATGATGCACATGATAAAACTCAATGCTGTATTTCAGACATTATGGCATGGATGACGAAACATTTCCTCCAACTGAACCATAAGACGGAAGTGATACACATGACATGTCTACCGTTCCAACGAACAAAAATATATGAATTGTTCCTCAGTATTCAAGATTCAATGATTGCCTCCAGCAGCTGTGATTGTAACTTTGGTTATTTCATGAACAAAAATGTGACAGCTGATGAACATGTTAAGCGCATTTGTCAGAGTACATTTTTTATCTATGTAAAATCAGTAAAATTTGAACTTTCATTGACAGAAAAACATCAAAGCAGCTTGTTCATGCCTTCGTTACAAGTCGCCTTGAGGACTGTAAATCTCTTTTGGTAGGTTCTAAAAACTACACTATTCAATACAACACATCCAAAATTGTGCAGCATGTATCCTCACCCAGTCTAGAAAGTACTACTACATTACACCAGTCCTTTCACTGGCTTCCGATTCAAGAGAGAATTTGATTCAAATATTTTATTCTTAAGTCCATGAAGGATCTTCACCGCCCTACTTGTCTAATTTGCTTATCACTCACAAGCCACAGTGGTCTCTTCGGTGAGCATATAAATTTAATCTGTTTCCGCCCATTTCTAAATAAAGTTCGGCTGGCGATAGGGCATTTACCATTGCCAGGCCCAAGTTATGGCATTTTCTTCCAAATCGACTAAAAGAAAGGGATTCCCTAGAATCATTCAAATTGGGTATAAAAACGTACCTTTTCCATATGGTATTTTGCAATTTTGTACATCCATAGAGCACCATGTGTGGATTAAAAAATAAAATAGTATTATTGTTATGAGAACCACACCCACACCACAATCACATACTCTCAGACTACATCGACTCCAGAACAGCTACAAACATACACATGAAGGCACGCTAGAGTGGATACAGATAGGCAATAGTCAACTGACAAGTTGCATACACTCCTTTCAACATGCCCCCTTCCCACCCACTCCAGAACAATTACCAGCATCGGCTGCTGCTCGTGGCTTGGCCCTGCCCCGACCGACTCATAAGAATTACAATGCAAAATCACTCTACACTTGTGTACACCCGTGACAACATTGACTCTCGAACAGCTACAGACACACATGCAGTCACACCAACGTGGATACGGATAGTCAATAGCGATGAACAGCATAAATCCTGTTCATTGTGCATCCCCTTTCCCCCACTCGTGGCTTGACCCTTCCCTGACCGAATCATAAAACATTTATAATCACAGTAAGAAATTTCTTTTTACTATTTTGTTCAGCCAAAAAGCAATTTCAGACTATAGAATTATTATCACAACTCTGTTAGCACCACCAAACTTTAAAACCAGAGGCTCAAGTGAGCCTAAAACACTCACCTGGCTCAAGTTGTCAAAAGAGATGAGTGTATCAGTAAGTGATCAGCAGCAAGAGCAATTTTAGCCCACCTTGACGAAGTCAAGCTGAGCTAATCTCATTACTCTCCGTCCATCGTCCGTCCGTCTGTCAACACCATGTTTTGGTCTTCTCCTCCAAAACCACTGGGCCAATTCAAGTGAAAGTTTGCGTGAGTGATGATCCCGAATTGGCATTGCATTTTTGTTCAACTCAACATGCCCATCCCCATGGGGAGGAGGTTGGGGAAAATGCTCCAAAATGTTTTTCAAATCTACTCATGAACCAGCGGGTACAATGACTTGATATTTGTTGTGGAGCTTCCTTTTGAGGTGTAGAATCAAGTTTGTTCAAACAAAGTTCGTGAAGAAATATTTGACTTTGTACTGGGAGGGATTGGATTTTTGGCCCCGCCCAAAATTTCTATTTTCTGAACCAATGGTCCGATTTGAACCAAATTTGGTATGTGGTATTATTGGGTCCTAAGTACTGGACTCGTGCAAAAAAATTCCCGCATCACCATGGGAACCCCAGGAGCTAAAGTAGAAATATTTTCAAACGCCCCTATTTCCCAAACCACACGGTAGAGAGAGCTGTTATTTGGTATTTAAATTAGTGCAATATGAGGAAATTTCAGATCCACCAATCGGAATGCTTTCATATTTGGTATACAACATCTCGGGAGGGGTTCCAAGCTTGTTCAAATCGGGTCCATAGGTTAATATTGGGGCTCGCTATGGGAGCCTGAATTTTAACTTGGTGC
>JAUFNR010000206.1:0-73572 GCA_031216915.1 Pictodentalium vernedei | reverse complement strand
GAGAGAGATTCAAGATTGTTCGAGCCAAGTCCTCAGGTTCATATTTGGGCTCCCTGTGGGAGTCCAAATTACAACTTAGTTCAATAAGAGGAATATTCTTTAAAATCCAGTAAGTCAGAATCTTTTGATATTGGTATATAGTAGCATCCGTAGGGATGTGAGATTCAAATTTGTTCAAGCCAAGTCCTTGGGTTCATATTTGGGCTCTCTGTGGGATCCTGAATTATAACTTAGTTCAGTATGAGGAATATTCTTTAAAAATCCTTTTTTTTGAGATCCACCGGTCAGAATCTTTTGATATTTTGTATAAGCTTTTTCTTATGAGGGCAGATGCAGCTAAATGTTCAAATAAATTCCCTGGGTTGATATTTAGGCTACCACGTCAGGTGAATGCCATCAAGGCCCTCTGGGGGGCTCTTGTTTGTTTTCTGTTTGACAACATTGCCCTGGCTCTTCTATCTATATTTTTCATTTTAAGTTAGTCACTACTTTTATGTAGGCTTCCCAAATTTGTTACTGCATGTCTGTCTGTCCTTCAGATGAAATGTTTCTTTGCTTTTCATTTGCCCCCCCCCCCCCCCCCCCCCCCCCCCCCCCCCCCCCCCCCCCCCCCCCCCCCCCCCCCCCCCCACACACACACACACACATACAAAAATCTGGACTGGCAAGTATTGAGTACTTTATCAAAAAAGTGGTACTCGAGTACTACAAGTACTGAGTACTTTGGACCCAGCCTATCACGAATATATTAAACATCAAAGAGTATATTATATACTTGAAACAAATACAGTACAGTGGCTGTGCACTGCTCACTTTCCATGGATGGGCAATATTTCCACGGATACAATAATATTTGATGCCAAACACTAACTAGAGGTATAATCATCATAAATTTAATAAATAATGAAGCACCAGGTACAACCCCGTGCTTCAATTAAAATTTTGTAGATGATGATTTTATTGACTGGTAAACGCACGAGTGGACATCACTGTCCACGCGTGTATTACAACCCGTCCACAGCGACTGTACTGCAACTTGTCCTCTTTGTGAACATATTTTCTACAATTTCACTCCCTTTGACAGAATGCATGCCTGTGGGGATTAAAACCAAAATAGTGAAAGTGCACTTGTGGATATTTGCAGCACAATCACAGCACTAATGAATCAATATTTGGTGATTTTAGGAATTTTAACAGTGTCATGAGACACCACAGTAGCAGGTACTGATCATTCTGTTGGAAAAATTCACTGTTTTATGACTTGAGGTGCCTTAACTGAGAAAAATTAGGCTTTTTCTTACAAAGATTGCAAAATATCAAACACAATGTGAAATGTGTTCAGAAGAAAGAATGTGATTAAAAAATAATGGGAAATTCATGTCACCATCAATTTATTAAAAAATTAATATAGTTTTTTAGCTCACCTGAGCGAAGCTCATTGGAAGCTTTACTGATCACATTCTGTCCGCCGTTCGTCCGGTGTTAACTTTACATTATTCAAATGTTGGGTAAATGTTTATTACCTAATGCCAATTCAGATTTGTTCAAATGAAGTTGCCCCTTCTCCTGGGTGGTGCCATGCCCCCAAGGGGCACCAAAATCTTCTTCTCATCAACCAGCAGTAGCAGAGACTTGATATATGGTATGCAGCTTCCTTTTAAGGTGTAGACTTGGATTTCTTTAAGAGAAGTTTGATGGGCTAAATTTGGCGTCGTTATGGGAGGGACAAAATTGTTGGCCCGCCAAAAATTTCTATTTTCCGAACCGAGAGGATGGTTTGAATCAAATTTTATGTGAGGGCTTATTGGGTCATAACTACCTAATTTATGCCGAATTTTCTTTTTCTGTAGCCCCGTGGGAACCGCAGGAGCTAAAAATAGAAAAAAAGTAAAACGCCATATCTCCAAAACTGCTCGGCACTGAGAATTTTTATTTGGTGTGAAGCTTCCTTAGGACCAACAGAAAGGATTGGTCCAAAAAAATTGCGGTCGGTTTTATCATAGGGTACAGTTTCGGGACTTTGAAAACACTTTTTAACACTGTAGGCAATGGGAAAAACATTAAAAAATCTTCTTCTCTAGATTCAGCAGGCAGAATCTTTTGATATTTGGTATGCAACATTGTAGGCTGGATCTGATTCGAGTTTGTTCAAATCCGCCCCCTGGGTTTATATTTGGGCTCAGTATAGGAGCCCAAATTCAAACTTAGTGCATTTCAGGCAAATTTCTTAAAAAATCTTCTTCATCAGATTCAGCTGGCAGAATCTTTTGATATTTGGTATGCAAACATTGTAGGGTGGATCTGATTCAAATTTGTTCAAATCGGCCCCTGGATTCATATTTGGGCTCACTATAGAAGCATTTCAGGCAAATTTCTTTAAAAATCTTCTTCTCCAGATCCAGCAGGCAGAATCTTTTGATATTTGATATGCAACATTGTGGGGTGGATCTGATTCAAGTTTGTTCAAATCGGCCCACTGGGTTCATATTTGGGCTCAGTATAGGAGCCCAAATTTGAACTTAGTGCATTTCAGGCAAATGTCTTTGAAAATCTTCTTCTCAAGATCCAACAGCAGAATCTTTTGATATTGGGTATGCAGCATGCTTAGGGGGGTGAGATTCAAGTTGTTCAAGCCAAGTCCCCGAGTTCATATTTGGGCTCACTGTGGTAACCCAAATTATAACTTAGTTCAAAATGAGGAATTTTCTTTAAAAATCTTCTTCAGATCCAGCAGCCGGAATGTTTCGATATTTGGTATGCAGCATCCTTATTTTTTCAGATCCACCTGTCAGAATCCTTTCATATTTGGCTTACAACATCTCTAAGGGGGTCAGATTCATGTTTGTTCAAGCCAAATCTTGGGTTAATATTTGGGCTCATTATGGGAGTGCAAATTAACTCAAAGCAACATGAGAAAATTTCTTTAAAAATCTTTTTCTTCAGACCCACTAGTTTAATGTTTTAAATTTGGTACAGAACCCTTTCATATTTGGTATTGCAGGAATGGGGGGGGGGGGGGGGGTGCAGATTTGAGTTCGTCCATTTCAGGTCTGTGGCTTAATATTTGGGCAGGGGTGGGTTAGGTTCGAGGTTGTTCATAAATGTTCAAACCCATTCCTTAGAGCTTTTCCATAAAATTTGCCTTTCAGGCTGCAGTGACACAACAACCCTTAGAAGTTTGGCAGTACTTGTCTACAGCTGTCAGAATTGGAAGCAATCAGGAAGACCTATGCTAATAATCATCTGACATGGACACTAGAATTATGAATAATTTCATAACATTATTCCTATGTAGTGTCCATGAACCTTGACTAACTGAATCTGACCCAAAACACTTCTCTGAACCACCTTGTCAGGTGAGCGATTAAGGCCCCTGGGGGGAGGGGGTGGGGGTAAAAATCAGTAGTTGGTGTTGTAAAAATTAAAAAGCTGTATTGGGTAAAGGGTTAACATGTATTATCAGTATGCAACAGGGGTTCAATCATACTGATCTAATAGGATCCTGGCCCATAACAGGTCTGAATTCTCGGAACGATTTCCCCAAGAATGCAAATGGATTCTCCCAAATTTAGAGGAACTGTAAGTCCTGCACAACCCCAATTTTGAAACAAAATTGTCATATTGTTTCATGGTGGTGGTGGGGCACTATTTATCTTGCTGAATGATTAATTAAAACAGATTTTGTGAAAAGGTTTTGTGGGAAGTTTCAAAGAAAGCTGTGAATTCTTATCCCTCCTAACTTATTAGGTAACAGAGTATAAATTCTGTCGGAGGCAATAACAGTTTTTAAGCCTATTTGACACAGATTGGACAGTTCTCTTCAAAAGAACAAATTTCCCATGCTTTTTACTAGACAGAAGCCAAAAGTTGAATTCTATTGCAGAAATTACTCTTTCATCACATGAAAGAGGTAAATGTATCTTTGGTAGGGTTGGGTTTGCTCATAGGTATAACTGTTGTAAATATTTTAATTAGATGTACCTGCCTTTAAAAGTTGCGCTCGGAAATTATGTAATTCCCAAAACTAAGCAGTCTTGGGAAAATAATTGTTTCAATAAACATTTGAAGAAGTCTACTGACATTTTGCATTACTGTTGAATGTTCCAGATGAACAAAGAGGATGATTTAAGGACTTTTAGAACCTAAAAATTTGTTTGACTATTGGTGTGTTTTGTTTGGGAATTCCCTGAGAAATATGAACATGTGACCAGCACTTCCCTTTCTGTTAGTTTTTCTTTTATTTGTTGCATGACCCATGTTTAAAGATCAGAAAAAGGTTGTCTGAAGGGCTATACTTGACAAAAAATATTTGAATGTTAAATTTAAAATGATACGACCATATTTTTTCTCCTGAACGTTATAATGGTCGTTTATGGGAAAATATTTAGTACTGTGAAACGTATTCATGTTTGGCTGAAATTAAACAATTGCAGGAATTCGACTGAATAAACCAAAATGTTTTTGGAGTAATGGTTGCGGAATGAAATATTTCAATATGTTGGATACTTTGGGGTTCCTTCTTACGCCTTGCGTATTGTCATATTATGTATGCCATTCCACTATGATCACGGAGGACGGCGATGTAGCAATGTTAACCATCATGTGTATGTTATGGGATCTAGGATTTCAAAAATGACCACGTTTGATGGGCATTTTGGACACATTGTGAATAAAAACGAATTTTTTTTTGCATTTCTGATAATGATACATTACATTCTTACTATTATGTTCGTTGCTGTTGTTCTGCTGATTCACAGTGCTGAGATTGTAGGTCCAAATGTCCGATTTCCAGGCCTATTTTTTTTTGATGTTTTGGAAACTTTTGGCAGAAAAAATAATTTGGGTAAATTTTTGTTACCAGCTGGATATTGAAAAGTGTGTTTATGACAAATCTGTGAAAATTCAGGTTATTAGCCCATTCGGACCAGGTGAGATTGGTTAATGGAAATTTGGGCGTTTTTCTAACGTCTGGTGGCCATTTTGGACACATTATGGATAAAAACGAACTTTTTTCATTTATGATAATGATACATTACAGTCTTACTTTTCGGTCCATTACTGGTGTTCTGCTAATTCAGCCGAGATTGTAGCCAAAATGTTCGATTTTCAGGTCTATTTTTGATAGTTTGAAAACTTTGGGCAGATAAAATAATTTTGGTAAACTTTTGTTACCTGTTAGTTATGAAAAGTCTACTTATGACAAATCTGTGAATAGTTTAAGTTATTAGCCCATTCGGACTAGGAAATATAGGCCAATAAACATTTGGGCGTTTTGGGGCGTTTAGGTCGTTCATAGTTCTTAGTCGAAAGTCAAAAGCTTATCGGAACTACAACTTATACACCTCTATGTCTGAGCAAAATTTCAGAGAAATCTGTAAGAGAGCCTTCGAGAAATCGTCTCCTCCAAAGTGTTGGAAGAAAAAGAAAGAGAAAAAAAAGCAAATATTTTTTTCCAGAAGAATAACAAACGTCTTTTCCTTTCAGGAAAAGCCAAATAATACTTTCCGCAGATTTGTAGCGGTCCTCTAACGAGGAGGCCTACATTAACCCCGTTCCCCGCCCGGGCTATTTTCTCCCACTCTCCCTCCTAATCTCCCAGCATTCAGTCAAAAGTTTTTTCACTTAAATAGTGCGAGATGTTCGTAGATTCATTGGGAGGATGTCGATTTACCACAAACAACCCGACAACTACCTAAACTTACCCTAAGACGGACAACTACTTTATTCTGCGTTGCTTGGATTCTTCGAGAACTGTCGAGTTCTGCCTATCCCATGCTCAATTCTTTACTACATGATCATCTATCTTGTCCTAGCATCTCCTTGTTGTCTCAGGTTCTGGTCTTTCGCTCGACCAAGACTGAGTAGCCGGTACCAGTCTATACAATTCCTCGCCCAAGTGGAATCGAGACATCTATGAGTTAACCCTGTGTTTACAACACATACCAATTATAGACACATATAAACAGTACTGGGTTATGCTTATGTGATAGTGCGCATTGTTTAATAGCACACGTGCAGATGTTGAAGGTGCTGAGATGTGCTGATGTCATGATGTGATAGTGCTCAGTCTACCTCAAAACTATATAGCACGCGCTCATACAGGTATTTGATGATATGTATGACATGGTAATGCGATGTTGAAGGATACATTAGGACAGCTATTGGGGACAGTTCTGACTCTTATTTCCTGTGATATTGATGCTCGTAGACCATCCTATGACCTTCGTAAGTCCTAGACTATTAATACCGACTTGACCATCTACTCGAGAGTCTGTCCGAGGATCAGCTTGCACCGTCTTCATCAAGTTCTATAGTTTTCTTCACTTATTGGCTTGTCCCATGACAACCAGTATTTGTCCCGTACGAGAATCTTCAGCCATTGCTACTGATCTCTAGCATTACTACACCCTTGTCGGCTTATGTGATAGCTCACAATGTCCAAAATATATATCCCACGCCTTCATATGGCTATTTGAGGATATTTATGACACGATAATATGCTACTGGTGGATACAGTTTGGAGGATAGCCTACCTCCTAGGCCATCCTGTTGCTTGCGTGGGTAATTGACCATTCTTACCGACTTGTCCTAGGTCTCCGCTGTCTGTTCTGTGATCAGATGCTACTGTCTACATCCAGCAATGTAGCTTTCTACTACTCTTGCTCGTTTGCACTAAAGACTAAACAAAGACCTGAAATCTACTATGCAGCGTTCTCAAAAAACAATATTCCACAGAAAAGACAACCAATGAAGACGCGAGAAGCACAGTAGGTAGAGGCGCAGGCTGCAAGCCGAGAGGTCCTCGGTTCAAATCCCATCTGAGGCAACCGTGTTGTGTCCTTAGGCAAGACACTTCACCCTCATTGCCCACGTAGGGGGCACGGTGGCATAGTGTACTAAGACATACTGCACGCTGATGGTGCGCTTATCTTCAACCAATGCTAACCCTGATTGTGTGGAGTTAGTATGTTGGGGAGCCTGACAGTTGCTTGCCGTTGCTCGGTGGTTCTCTCCGGGTACTCCGGCTTCCTCCACTCGTAAAACTATCTGACACGAGGTGACCCTAGATGTCTCGTTAAACCCTAATACAGAAATAAATAAAATAATATTCCATTACTGTCAAGAATATATACATCAAAAGATAACGACAAGGGTTGATGAACATGCTAGTTTTCGGTTCTTAGGTTCTTTTTCTGTGGCATATGGTAGTCAGGTCCAGTATATTAAGAAGCTGTCGAAGGGCACCATGTTATCGTTGGACATTTTCACATTTTAATCCTTTTCCTAACATGAAAAGCAGACGACACCTGCAAACAAAATTGTTGAATAACTAATTTTTTTTCATTTTTTGTCTCAAAAACATAGGTTATAACGCCTTATTGGAACGAGCTCGACCGACGAGCTCGTTCTAATGAGGGGTCACAACCTATGTTTTTGAGACAAAAAAAAAAAAATAATGAAAATTAATTGGCGATTTGTTTAGAATAGCGCTGTGCGGTTTTGGCCATTACGTTGGGTAAAGGGTTAACACATCATGCTGTTATAGTGGATTTTCATCAAATGTTTAAAATCACCTTCAAAACTTAAACACTTAACCATTGCGTTGCATTCTTCTGTCTTTTATTTGAGTGTTCTTCAGCTGACGTGAAGCATTCAAGTGAAAACATTTTTTTATCAGAAATGGAAGTTGCTCAGATCTATCTGCAACAATGATTCAGTTGGGGAGAAATAAGGGAGAATTGATATAATCAGGCCAAGCAACGATTCAGTACATTTTCACAGAGCAAGATATATGGGGATAATTTTCGGGACATTCTTGAGGTCAAAAGGAAATGGAATCCCACAAAACCTATGAGTCTCCCCAACCTCTAAGGTTCAAAGATATAAACTAAAAGCCTCACACTTAGATATGCATATAGAATATGTCCCACGCCCAAGACAAGGATAATTTTTATTCCATCAGGAACATGCTAAATTCCATGAACATTGTTTACTCTGTGGTAAGACTTGTACCATAGAAAGAGAACCAACGATGAAATTGTGTCACCATTGATAACATATTGACCCTGACCTACTATCACAATCCAGCGGAAAAATTAAGATATCATTTCAAGGTAGGGTTCGAAATCTGGCTTTTTGGTACCTTGTTGTCTATCACAACAAGAGGGATTTTTCACCCTGGTACAGCAAGTGTATTTGTAGTATAGCTAGTGCCCCGGAATATAAGGGTACGGGTTAAAACATATAGCATATACCCATTGTAGCTTGATGTACCAAATGTTCACCACTCGTGGTGAAGAGGTGTTAACCGCGAGCCTTCGGCGCGCGGTTAACACCACTTCACCACGAGTGGTAAACATTTGGTACACCAAGCTACTATGGGTATATTCTATTGATACCATGATCATCAGATTATTAAGAGTCGCTATTATTTTTTCTCGATTTTATTGAGCACCAGACGTACATACGTGCGAATCTGTTTTTGTTTACACGAGCATCGGTAGGCGGTACTTCCGCTGCCAATTTTATCGCCGAATCGAAATGAAAAAAAAGAAACTGAGCCTTTTTGGATTTAATGACATATTAACATACTGTTTCGAGTTATGCGTGCTTTATTAACATGAGACAATGCATGTTTGTTAATGTTTGGCATCATATGAGGTAAACCCATTTAAAAACGTAATAAATAACTGCCACTTCCATTTCACTCTTCGCGAGGCGATGTGCGATAAAGTTAGACAAGTTTGCATTCATGTCGACGTCACCAAAGGTCAACGGGGATGTAGTTCTACTGTAGGTGTAAATTATTGCTATTGAAATCCCATTGCTGGCGTGTTCACCACGGTTGATGTATAAAGCTAAAATTTATGTCATAGGCTTTTCATATATAGCAGAATAGGTAATCATGGAATAAATAGATGTTCATCAGTTGTCTGAATTGATTATTAAGGACAATTTGAGAAACAAGTTTCGAAATATTTCAGCGATGACAGCTATATATTATTGACAAACCTTTGAGCAAACTACGGGTAGCTGGGAAAAATGACGTCGGTTTGAGCAATTTATTATTGATGTACATTAAGAATATTCGGAAAGGAATCAAACAGAAAGCTTGGTTTAATGGCATTCTTTTTCAAACCGTGTAAGCTCTCCTTCAAGCTTGAAACAATGTTCAAAATTATAAAGTATATTTTATTGACTTATGTAAAACTGACGTCAACTAATGCATCCCGTTGATTCCTTATAGAAAAGAACCGCGTGAGAAAGCCTCTAGAACATGAACAAAACGATGTATTACAAAAGCTAAAAAAAAACTAACATTTTTCAAGAAAAAGTGTTTTTGATCTACACAGGTGTTGTGAACACCCTTCCTCACAGATGCAATATATATATATATATATGAAATCTATCTGTGTGTTGGGTTGAACCATTTTCCGCATAATAGCCGACCCTGCGCACATCATTTCTTGCGAGAAAAGACAAATCTCGTCGGGTAGCATCATGAGCTCGATCACCAAGGGTCACACAATTCGAAGGAAAACGCATTAATAAGGTTAACGGGTTAAGAGCTTCATTCAGAAGCTGAATTTTCAGAATCAACGTTTCTTAAAAATTTCAAAAAGATACTATGAAGGAGGAAAATGTGTATCAGGATGGCGGGTTTCTCTGGGGCCATTTTTGGCAAAGTTTAATTGTGTGTGCTCGTTAGAGTGTACTGGGCGATTGTGAGGTGGGATGAGCTGTATATGTGTGAGTGTGCGCGCACGTGTGTGTGCGTGTGTGTGAGTGCCTGTGTGTGTGTGGGGGGGGGGGGGGGGGGGAGTCCCGATTCTGTAAGAACCTAGACAACAGTGTTTGTGTTCCCACAAGATTAATTTGTTTTCTTCGCGTCTTCGCAAAGAAAAAACTGGGTTAGGGTTTGTCTCCACGATTTTGTAAGGATTTATTTTTCTGAGAGCACAAGAAAAACAAACAAAATGTCCAGCGCAAACGCGGTTATACAAGACTGTAGAAGTATGTGCGTGTGTGCGTTTATAGTACAAAAATGCGCGCTGAAACATTTCCAACTAAAACGTATTTGTCTTGTTTTCTTAAAAATATATATTTATTCAACCTTGATGGGTTTGAAAAAAAAATAACAAATCTTTAAACTGAGTGTTGAGTTTAGAAACTGGTTAAACTGACTGGCAATTATTAAGCTTTTGTTTCTCTTATATGCGTTGACAGGTCGAAGATTTACAGGTTCTTTTAATTTAGAATTGGTTAAATTAGATTCACCTTTTACTATTACTTTTTGCTATTTTGATTTTCATTCTGTTGTATGTTAAAGTGAAATGAGTGATGGACCTCGCTTCGCATTCTCACCCTGATACGTCTATACCAAATGTCCAGAGGGTTTCAAACGTATTGATCCAAAAAGGCTTCACGTTTTTCTCTAAATTCATCTGTTTCTTCTTACGTATCTTTAATCCTTTGATACATTTGTACGTGTTATGACATACGAAATCAAACAGCACGTCGATACTTTTGTATGTATTATGACGTACGAAATCATACATCGCGTTGGTACTTTTTTACGTCTTATGACGTACGAAATCATACAGTGCGTTGATACTTTTATATGTCTTATGACGTACGAAATCATACAGCGCGTTGATACTTTTTGTACGTCTTATGACGTACGAAATCAAACAGCGCCTTGATACTTTGTGGTCATTTGTTTTGTTATTATTTTTCGATTCCAACCTCAATTCCTATTTTCTCCTGAATAGTGCTCAGTGACAACCGTTGAGCCAAATGTTATGGTAAGCTTAAAATACTAATATAATCCTGCTGTCAAGACTTATTAACTGGTTGAGTGCTAGAAGCCAAGGTCGGGCTTTCAAAAATGAGGATACCAGTGCAAAAGCCAACACTTTCCTTGCTTATATTTCATATTAAGTCAAACACAAATAATATTTTGTTTATATAAAGTTGTTGTATTACAAATTACTGGAGAATGTCTGTGGACACTCTCCTATAATTTGTAATAAAACAAGTTTTGAATAACAATTAGACCACCAAAAATAATCTAGCCCTCAACCAGATAATCACTAATGTGAAAACTATCTTGTTATTTGTACTTTCCGACGTTTGACGTCGCATTTTGAAAAACGTTGAAGAAACCGAATTCTCAATGTCGTTTAAACGTCAAGATAATTAAAGACTCAAAGGGTTAATTGGTGGTTATTCAAACAGATAAATTTCAAAATCGTTCAAAGAGTGAGCAGGAAGGCTGAAATGGTGTGCTACTGTTTCTTAACCTGTTTGTGTCGAGTAGCAGGCAAAATTCCTCTTTCTTATCTGGCATAAAAGTATACAATCTACAACGAGGCTTTTTGCAATTCAATAACGCGCCATTGCATTTCTGCAATGGCTTTGTGTGTTGTGTTCAATTTTCAGTAGTTCGAAGTCAGTAATTTTTTGCAGGACTTTCCATTTTGCAGAGTTTGAGATTTCAGGCTACTTAAAAAAGCGCAATTATTACCCCCCCCCCCCCTCCCCGATCTGAGGGCGCCAAATAGAGAAGAACAAGCCTCGTCGAAGTTTACCTTATCACTCAAACTGCGGTGGAAAAGAATGACCTTTGATTTGATAATACATACCTTAAAATGTATGTGGTGGATGAAGTGATTTCGTAACAACTAATACAAATCAGGTGGTTTAAAATACACCTTATAATCTGATTGTTTGCCTTTATACACTGTCAGATCGAGAAAATCAACATAATCCTGGCTGATAGTAGCCTTCATATTGATGTTTAGACCATGATTGAATCTTTAGAAAAGTTTCTAAAAATTCACCAAAAATCTTCTTTTGAATGTTCCCAAATGATACGAGAGGATGCTTTGCACATTTGCTTAAGGCATTTTACTCCCATTTCCGTAACATAAATTCTTGCAAAATTAGGACTGAATCTTTTGTCTGTAGGGAAACCCATTAATATCTCCACTGAATTGGATGTCATTAGTTTTTAAGTTTAACTCTAAAATGTGTTCAACAAGGTGCGTGTGCGTGTGTGTACTGAAGATCACAATTATATTTTAGAAGAATGTGGAATGTCTGGCATTCCGGAATCCAACACCAAAACTACTGCACCATTGCACACCGTCAAAACCGATTACTTGAATGCAGATTATTAGATAATGTTTTCATGAATACTTGGTTCAATTTCCTTCCGGCAGCGACATGAAGGTATGATGCGCGCTGGCTATGGTACGACGAAAGTGCTGCGGCTGGCTTCAGACGAAGACTGTCACAGGCCTGTGTAAAAATGAAGTGCACAATCAATGTTTCAAAGAATTTGGAATATTGATTTCTGATCCCAGGCATGAACCGAACCGTCGACAATCGCGCCTGGCATGCAGGAGTCCAACACCTAAACCACTGGACCATTTCACGCCATCAAAAAACGATGGCTTGAATGCAGCTTATCAGATAATGTTCTCATGAATACTTGGTTCACTTTCCTTATGACAACTACAAGAAGGTGTGGAAGTCTCTGGCTACAGCGCGACGAATGTGCTGTTGTTGGCCTCAGGGGAAGATTTGCACAATCATGTTTTCAAAGAATTTGGAATGTTGATTTTTGATCCCCGGCGGGAATCGAACAGTCAGTAATCTCCCCCCTCGCCCTGGCATCCAGTAGTGTCTTTCTGCGTTGTTTGGACACTCAAAGTAGCCTGGGCATCAATAGAACGAAAGTCGTGCCCATTGAAATGTCAACAGAGATGACCACATGCGCACAAAGTTTCCAGTCAGACTCATTTTATTTCGACAGAAATATTTACTTTGTATCGACAAAGATAGTAGAATCCAATACAGCGATCGAATTAAACGCTTTGAAGACGATTTTAAACATTTGAATGAAAATTTACCACAATAACCTAAAGAGGTTAATATATGAAAAATAAAAATTATTAATAATAATAATAATAATAATAATAATAATAATAATTTATAATACTAAAATCCACAAAAGTACTCCTTGGCTTTACAAGAAAAAAAATATTAATTGATTATTCAGGGGTGTTGCTAATGGAATGCCTGTTTAAAGAGATGTGTTTTCATAATTCATTTAAATGAATTCAAGGCATGAACGCTTTTTATATTCTTCGGAAGCGAGTTCCACCAAGTGGGAGCTGCCACAGAGAATGACCTGTCGCCTGCAGTCTTCAATTTGGCCTTCGGCTGTACCAGCAAAATTTGATTACTCGACCTTAGGGCTCTTGGTGGCGCATACCAATTCAACAGTTCGGTAATGCAAGATGGTGAAAGGTCCTGCAGACACTTGGAACTTTCGACATAAATTGTATTGGATTTTCAGATACACTGGTGGCCAATGCACTTCGAGAAGGCCTGGCGTAATGTTTTTTCTGTTCCCTGGGACCACTCTGACTGCACAATTTTCTATCCGCTGTAGTTTCCCAACGTTAGGGTTTATTGAGCCAAAGCACAAGGAATTACAGTAATCAACCTGAGTCGTCATAAACGCATGTACAGGTTCTGCTGCTGTTTTGTCATCTATTAAGGTTCTTATCCTGCTCATATTCCTGAGATGGAGATATGCTTAGCATTTCTGTCAGGTGATAGGTTTTCACCCAGAAAAAAAAGCGAAGGCTACGAA
This sequence comes from Pictodentalium vernedei, assembly GCA_031216915.1. Taxonomy (NCBI): domain Eukaryota; kingdom Metazoa; phylum Mollusca; class Scaphopoda; order Dentaliida; family Dentaliidae; genus Pictodentalium; species Pictodentalium vernedei. The sequence goes on along the minus strand of JAUFNR010000206.1, from coordinate 59,906 downwards.
CTGACTGGCAGGAAGAAATACTTACAGCTTGACATTTTTAATCAAGTTTTGATAATTTATTCAATTTGCGTGGAGTTCCGAAATAGATGATTTCTGGATTTTTTGCTGGTTCAATGGCAGTAAATTAGCAGTCATCCAAGATCTGATTTCTAGAATTCACTGTTCAAGTTGTTGCACTGAACAGACAGAACTATCTTTATAAAAAGTATATAGCTGGGTGTCATCAGCACAGCAATGATAATTTTGTCCATGCTTTCTTATTATGTCACCCACAGTCAGGACATTTATGATGTGTAGCATAAAAAGGGAAGGGTTTTTTTTCAAATCGCTCGCCACAGATTACCATATACATAATATTTTCTAGACACTTGATGAGGGTAGGGTTATCAAAAGTGTCGAAGGCAGCACTGAGATCCAGGAGCCTGAGACATGATAGCATCTCTTTCCCTGTTGCATCAAATCAAAATATATTATAAGTTATCCCCGCCAACATATATGGTACATGAAGTTTTTATACCTGGATGTCGATTTTTAAATACCGATCCGCAGGCGAGGTATTTAAATGAGATATCAAAGTATTAAATCTCCATATACCATACATATTGGCGGAGATAACGTTTTTGTCCCGTTCGAAACACAATACAAACATAGTGGAAATAAATCTGTGGATTCATTTCTCTGCCCCACAATCACTTGGTCCAAATTCGTGATCATTATTTTGTTTTAAAAATCGCAGAAGACAACAGATAGAGTTACATCCCTTGGGTCGTTAAGGAAACGAGTAAACAGTATTTTGTTGACATATCGTCCCCTGATTTCCACTGTGTTCTATGTGCCTACTGGCACATAGAACACATTGGTACTCAGGGGACGAATCATTTGCTCTTATGTTATTTTTATGATTGAATTGTCGGAAATCTGATGATATTTGTGACTATTTTCGGGATGGTGGTTCGATTTTTATTTTGAGGCGAGCAAAAGCGTAAAGCTTTCGTTTAAACCATATACTCTCGATGTTTCGCGTGCGAGTATACGCTCTCATATACCTTGGATGTTGGGTGCACTCTCTGTCATGGTTATTTGTCCAAGGCATTCTGACCAATCAAAAGACCGAATTTATCGGGGTATAGGGACACTATCGCTTGGTGATTGTCAGTCTGTGAACTCAATATGCTATTGCCAATGGATTACCTACCTATTAAACGTACAAAAGTTCTTCAGATCCTACAAAAGGAAACATGCATGACCTGTTACCACAGTTTCTGATCAAGGACAACGGGCGTCATTTGTTGCCACTAAAGCATGGCTGTGTCCTACAGAGGGCGTAAGTGTTAATGCGGATACTAGTTCCCATAATAATACTGAGGGCAAAGAAGATATCTGCCCCTACTCCCACAGACGTTTATGGTTTCCATTTCTGTAATCTCAATGCAATTACACTTAAGCCCCTCAAGGTCTCAGATCCCACCAAAAAGACTTGAGGAACAGACTTGCTTATAATTTTCAACTTCTGTTATCACAAAGCAGCTAAAATCTTAATAAGTTTCCCAAAACTCCAGATCTACTAATATTATTGAAGATACGAAGACCTGCCGCCTCCCACATACACGCATATAACTGTCCATTTGTGATCCCAATATAGCTTACATCTTAACAAGGCTCCCAAGTTTTGGAAAATTAACTTGAGTACACAGAACAAGCCTGCCCCTTCCCCAACATACACTTTTTATGGCAGTCCAGTTCTAATTACAGGGTGGACAACACCTGGTAGTCCAGCTCTGTAATTACATGGTGGCCTACATCTTAACATTTCTAAGATCATAGATCCGATAACAAACGTGAGGATACAGAAGACTCTTGCACCCCCCCCCCCCTACACACGCTTATCACTGTCCAGTTATGTAACTACAATGTAGTCTACATCTTAAATAAGATTAAAGGGATCACACAAGCCATATTAACCTTAAGGAAATAGATGTCTCCCCAAAATATATTGTGAACTATTGGAGTATATGGAAGTACTCATTGAATCCTGATGTTTTCATACCCTGGCTACTATAGAGTACTGCTCATTTACTTTCTCCTGCATCGGTTAACTTCTTTTCCATGATACACTCATACAGCAACAAAGTGTAGCTATACCGAGATACGTTAACCAATGCCCGGATCCCGAAACCTCTTCTAAATGAGATCTCGGCCGCTGGGCCTGGCTACAGTACGTGCGGAGTGGATTGTGACTAATCACCCGTGGAATGGAGTTATTACCCAAAGTATCACTTTCAAATTCTGTACATAGGGACAAAAACACAATGACCTGGAGGTCCATTTGGTTGGAACTTTGCTTGTCCCTATTATGCTTTGCAACAAATTTTCAATTATTGCTTTGGTGGAATCTCTATTTCCATGGGTGATTTAGCGACAATAAACACTCCACGTACCGTACATTATTATAAGATGGAGACTTTATATCTAACTCAACGATCCCGAACATTATTGAACTTTGGACTACATGATCCTTTCAAGTCACTTTTGATTAGTATTCTCGGTAATTTAATTTCATAAACTCTCAATAGCTGTGATCCTTATTCCATGTTGTCAAGGAGATAATATTGCCCCCCACTCCACCCCCCCCCCCCAAAAAAAAACAAAAACAAAAACAAAAACAAAAAACAAAAAAAAAAACAAACGGTGGTCTGCTGTCTAGAAATATTGCTTTGTCTAAGGATGGGGGCGCGGTGGCTCAGTAGGTGGAGGTGCAGGATGCAAGCCGAGAGGTCCTCTGTTCGAATCCCACCTGCGGCAATCGCGTTGTGTCCTTGGGCAAGACACTTCACCTCCATTGTCCACGTGGGGGCACGGTGACGCTGTGTACTAAAGCGTACTGCACGTCGATGGTGCACCTGTCTTCAACCAATGCTAACCCTGCTTGTGAGGAGTTAGTATGTTAGGGAGCTGACAGTTGCTCGTCGTTGCTCGGTGGTTCTCTCCGGGTACTCCGGCTTCCTCTACCCGTAAAACTGTCGAGGTCATGATTAGCCATTGTGCAGAAATATGTGACCTTAAACACCAATAAATAATAAATAAATAAATTGTCTAAGGATCGACAGAAAGACAGCTGACAGCTAACTTTGCAATGTCGCTTTCTTGCAATGTATCAAAATAATTAGATGATTTCTTTATTTTAATTATTGTATTGTCAACGTCGATATACTGCGAATAATTAATATTTATTAGTGCTTTACGCCATATCAGCAGCCAAGGCTATGACGTGGCGACGAAAAGTATGTAGTATAAAATTTGCCAGTATTTCCGATGACGTAAATGACAACGAGTTGTAAAAGAGTCTCGATGAAATGTGAGGAATAAAAATCAGCAGTGAAAACGGTAATGAGAAAATGTTACCAGTTGTTCAAAGAATGCGTTGCTGTGTAAATCAACCTGGCGAATAGATGGTAGGTTACAAGAATAAAAATAAACACGATTTAAAATTTATTAAAACGTTTGACTTCCTGCAGGAACGACATAATCTTGGAAGAATTTGTGTTATAAAATAGGTCTCGAAGAGACGCAACATTAATGTACTGCCGGCTGACATGAATAAATCAGTGAAATTTAAAGAATGTGTTCCACTGTCAACACTTCCTGACATGGAACACATTCTAGTCGCATATTACCCTCTAACAAAAAGGAATGTGTGAGCCATGTACGACCGATATGACATAGTGTCACAATGACGTAAACTTTCCTACAAAGGTTACTGGACTAATACTTATCAGTTATTGCAGTTCGGAACCGATGGAGCTTGTTATTTGGCGCGCCATCCGATTCCACCTGCCACAGAGATTTTATGTATTTACTGATATGTGGTCTAAAATCATTGAAATGGATTTTAAAATCAATGAGAGGCTTGGTTAAGGCCTGTTTTGCTACACAGTCTGCCCTGGTGTTACCGGAAATACCAACGTGTCCAGGTAACCAGCAAAACACGATATCATAACGGTTAAACATGAGAGTAGTCAACCTCTCACGAAGTTCCAAAATGAGAGGGTTCTTTAACCTTGGGTTGAGTAAAGCTTGCAAAAAGGAAAGAGAGTCGGAAAAAATAATCGACTTCCTTTCCTGTACATTCTCGATGTGTTCAAGCCCAAACCAGGAAGCTTTAACTTCAGCTGTAGCCTTTATTTGATATTCCGAATGAGGTAACCTGATCACCTGTTACAACAGCTGATGAAACTTTGTCGCCATATTCAGATCCATCTGTATAGATCGGTAAATATACACAGTACCTGGACTTTATCTCAACATATTATTGTTTAAATTCCAATGAATTTGTCTCAGACTTTTCGGAATAACCAAGGTCTAAAATAAGAGTAGGTTTTCTAAGATGCCAAGGAAGAACATGTGGTTCACGGTTTTCTTTTATATAATCAGATTTAAGCATGGCGGACTCCATGTATGGCTTAATTCTAATTCCCAATGAAGAATATGTTTCTGGTGTCGGTTGAAAAGAATTGACATTTGAGGGTCCGAGACACAGTTATAAAAGCAGGGTTTGATAGATTAGTGAATAGTTCAGAATCATATGGAAGTGATATTTTAATTCTGCGCTTCTCAACAGAAGGCTCCTCGGCTTCAACACGCATCGAAACTATTGGTGATATTCGAAAAGCACCCATGCTAATTCTAATGCCACAATAATGAATTGCATCATGTGGTTTGAGATACGACGTACTTGCAGAACCGTAAACCACACAGCCGTAATCTAATTTGGATCTAATAATTGATCTATACAAAGGAGTAATGCTTTTTGGTCAGCACTCCAAACAGTGCGACCAACTACCTTCAGAAGGTTCAGTGCCCTTTTACATTTCACCTGTCTGCAGGAATTACCCAAAGGGGATATGTGCGTTAAAATCACCCAACAAAATGTATGGAGTTAGTAGCTGATGAAATAATAGTGCAAGATCATTCAGCTGAAGGGTTGTACTTGGCGAAACGTAAATAGAACACAATGTAACTGTCTTGGTTAGCCGCACAGCAACAGACTATTTGTAAAGACACGTTACTGTGAATAATTTCATCTCTAACCAAGGTAGACGTTCCACGAACACGAATAACACTATCATCTGCCCAAGCATCATACGAAGTTTAATGCCTAAAAGCTGAATGATCCTGAGCTGTAACTTTCTTTAAAAGAGTTTCATGTAGGCAAAAAGCAGCAGGTTTATATTTTTGGCATTGAAAGTCCAATTCATTAAAGTTTGCTAAAAAAAACCTCGCCAATTCCATTGTATTATATTGTGATTGATTGTATTATCCATGTTTGGGTGGTGATTTTGGTGGTGGTCGTATGTGAGATATTGCCCCCATATTTCTTTTGGGTGAAGTTTTACGTGGGGACCTACCCTGAGAAGAAGTCCGGCGTATTTTAGTCGAGAACGTGTCATCGATGCACTCATCGACCGACATGTCCACGGTGCCTTCAAATACGTTGCTCTTCACAACATTTCGAAGGCGTTTTGGCAATCTGTCCGATTCTAGTTTTTGTTTTTCTTTATCTTTTCGATCCTTTTCTTGTCATTTCCTCTGACCATGACTCTGATTATGTTTCTGGCATTCTTGTTGTTGATTTTATTTCGATTTGTCCGATTCACTTTTCTGTATGGGTTTAGAACGTTGATTCTTACCTTTTTGTGATAAGGTGTTTGCTTGTTCTTGCGTGTGCTCTGTTTTTATTTTATTTGATGTGGAGGGAGCTGTTGGGTTTTTTGTGTTGACTTTGGATGCGCTTCATCGATTTGTTCTATTGTAAATGCCTGTAGCGGGGTTGGTATCTCGCCTTTGAGCCATGTATGTGGTGTCTGACATTCTACTGATTTTGTTGGAATTTTTTTGTTTTTCTCCATTTTGAGCCATTTTATGTTGGCTATAAATATATCACAGCTCTTTTTTCAAATATCACAAACAAAGCATTTTCTTCTTCTCCGATCTGTATTTCATCATCAGAAAACGTGGAGCATCTTAATAAAGTGATAAAAAGGGTACTCCTCTTGTCAACTGTGACTTCTCCTGCTTTTTTCACCCCGTATTACTCCTCATTGCAAAGTCGCCGAGCAATGTCCTTGATTCTTCTGGAAACTGGATGTCGTATGGACTTTCACACTCGATTAATCTCGTTGAAGAATCGTTTACAGAGGGAAATTCTCACACTGTCGTTAAACGTCAATTTATACTGAAGGCGAACGCGAAAGCGACCACTGCGAATTTCCGCACGACTTTCTGCGCGAATTATCTTTCATACTGAAAGCGGTAATTCGCGCGGAAATTCGCAGTGTTAATAAACAATCCCCCAGATAGGTCATAATACACCCTTTGATCTCACCATCTGATTGGCTGAATAGAATTGGTCGCGCGAACAATACCCCCAAAGTTCGCTCCGGGGGGAATCTCCGCGGTTTTCCGCGCGAACAAAAAATGGGCCGCGTTCGCCCTTAGTATGAACGACCCTATTAAAATTGATGTTAATAAAACAAATGCGACCACCGCGGTCGGAGTCGCGTTCGCGTTCGCCTCCAGTATAAAATGGCCTTAAGAGAGGCTATTTCGCTGATTTTGACAAGCAACTTTTTTTACGAATTGCAGCTCTATACATCATCCGACATACTACTGTGACATTCAGTTAACTTTGCTTTTACATGTGCGTTCGCTTCTTCATCGGCGGGAATCTGGGGAAGACAAGGGAGGGAACTGTTGTGTGGGCTTTCTCACAACATAAATCTTTACAGTACCTCATACTATTCCCAATCTCCCCACTTCGCCCGCAAAAATGGGTGAGAAATACATAACATTTGAAGTACATTTGTAGGTGAGTGTCAAACTTGATTTGGATTGTGGATTTTATAAAAAAAAAGTTCAAATGAAGGTAACACATGGCATGGGTACCAACCACCATGTTGCAGGCATGCACACCAGATTTCCAAGTTTTGAAAGTTATGAGAATGGCACCAAACAGAAGCAGCTCAGAGTGTGGCAAATAGAAGTGCTGGTCCCTTAAACAATTGCCCTCTGTATTATCCAGGCAATATTACTCTGTCCGCGCTCACTGTGGTTACCGACGGCTGTCGCAGAGGTCTCACATACATGGTTAAATCATGAGGATTCGCCTCATTTACATATTTTTCTCTGTATCCAACAGTAAGTGTCCGGATAATGTAAAAAAGACACTGGAGTCGTTAAAAGTTTAGAAATCTTCCTTCATATTAGTTGACTTTATTCCGTGTAATCATTCGAAGACGAATTAGAGGCTAATATTATCAGCAGTAATACAGGGCAATCGTGGGAATTATAGTTGCACAGAGGTGCCAGTATACACCATCAATGTAATCAATGGTACTAATGAGTTACAAACAGTAATAAGAGAGTAGGGTTAACCATTTAAGCCCCAGCGGCCGCTTTTCCGACCAGGACCATGATACGCCATAACGTCATTAAAAAGGGTGGCTGTTCAGTAAATATGTGGGGAAGGCCAATCAATATTTTCAACGTGCAGCCCCGAGGCTGCACGTTGAAATTATTGATTGGTCTACCCCAAATAATGAATATGGACTCTTCTAATTGCTGCCATTGAACAGGAATGGGAGATACCACCAGACCACAAAGGGTTTTAATAAAACGTATGGTTATAGGGCTCTAACAACATTTTAGTTTCAATTCGCTACATGCAGTATACGGGTAGAGGGAACCCGGTGAAAACCATTGAGCGGCAAACAACTTTCAGGCTCTCCATCGTACAAATCCGGCATAAGAATGGTTAATGGTTGAGGGAAGTACGTTAACGACGTGCTGCACACCTTAGCAACCGTACATCCCACACCCAAGTTGACAAGTTTGGATTAAGTTTCTTGTCCAATGACACAATAAAGATGAAGGGGACCACCGTCAAACTGTGAAGCTTTCGGTTTGAAGTGCAGCGTACTGACCAATGAGTCGGCGCGCATGCAATGAAAAATTACAAACCAAACTTCAATGTCGCGTTGCTACACATGCATCGACTATCAGAATTATTGGCAAATAGAGTCTACCCGCGCAGTCCATTTACAGTGAGAGCCAGACTCTGAGAACCTGTACATTTTCAGAGCTCTCAAAGTGAGATGCTAGCGCCAGATGAATAGAGGACAAATTCGCACTTTAACGACCATGGCCCGTTATATTTGGCTCTCCAACTGTTTGTTCAAAACAACCTTACAGCCCATTTCCAAATCAGCTTTACATACACATAGTTTGAAAGGCAGCTAGCCACACTTTTCATCTGGATAGTACCAAAAATGGAAATTTTATGATGAATTGGGGGGGTTCTTTGGCTTTTTTTGTTTGTTTTGATTTCCCAAATTATTTCTAGTTCACATTGTTTCTTGGATTCACAAAATAGATTATTTCTATTTTCAGAGCGCATTTCTATGGAGCCCGAGAAGTGACACTCTTCACTCTTATTTTATTTCGTTTTAACGAAATAATATTTCGAAATAACGAAATATTATTTCGTTTTAAAGAAATAAATATTTCGTTTTAACGAAATACGTATCTGTAGCTGTAAGAAGGGTCAGATTACACCCTCGCTACTTTTTGATTGCAAATTCTGCTTACTTAGCTCGGTAACACGGTTACGTATTCTAGCAAACTATGAATTTTACTCATTAAAATTAATGACTTCACTTTATTGTTGAATAAATTTAATCGTATTCACTTGAAACACTCGGCAATCAATTAACGTTATGATCTTTCCACTGTTCGCGATATGTGTATGAAGGAATATTCCCAGTGTTTTTTCGTGCTATAACGTGTATCATAGAGTGGTTTATCGGTACAGGAAATTTTAAGTGGAGGTGTCCAGGGGTGCCCCCCTCCGCCGCCCCCCTCCCCCCCACGACATGACTTGTCGACCTGGCCTCTCCTAAAAAAAACATTCTGATTGCAGGCACGATACTGATAAATGGCCTGGGGAACAGCATCATAAGATGCCTAGGCGTATAGGCCATGAAGACTCGGGTGGAGGGGGGGGGGGGGGAAGTGGCTGCGAAGTCGGGGAAAATCAATTTTTTTTTTGCCAGTTTTCATAATTTTTTGAGCCAATCTGCATTGATGCTTCCTGTAGTGTCAAACTCCCAGTTTATTGTCTTCAAATAAGGGATACCGTCCTATAAGACCAAACTTGAAACCAAAGTCCGTTATATAATTTATTCGGCGTGGTACGTCTCATAGGACGTGTCACACCAAAAATTATATTACGGACTTTGGGTGCTAGTTTTGACTACATTCTTATCAGAGTGAAAACGCGTCTGATGACTTTGGATACTCAGGTGCAACAGTTTATTTAAAAACATTTCCCGGGACAGCATGCCTCCATGCTGTTTGGGATGCAAGGGAGGGGGCGGGGGGCAAACCACCGCCGCCTATAAATATTTCTGTCGGAACTATTCACATTCTGTCGGAAAATAATTGCTGAATTTGTATGAATCGAAATGACCAGGACATGAACATTTGCTGAGCCAGAATGCGTAATTAACCTCTACTCTTGTCTTCAACCAATGTTAACCCTGCTTGTGTGGTGTTAGTACGCTGGGAAGTCTGACAGTTGCTCGCCGCTACTTGGCTACTCTCTCCGGGTACTACGGCTTCCCCCCCCCCCCCCCCCACTCATAAAACTGCCCGTCACGAGGAAATCCTGACAATTGAAAGTGTCGTGAAACCTCAATAAAACAAAAACAAAACCAATTATCTCCAATGAATGTTTCTATTCTGATGGCAGAAGAAGATTTCAAGACGGTTCCACTTCCGAAATTACTTCTTTCATTTCGTTTTGCAATATTCAGACGCGTGGTTACGAGGTGGGGTGGAGGGGGGGGTGGGGTGGGGGCTTTCTAACTACCTAAATTGTCGCTGCCCGCACAACATTGGAACAATGCAACTTTCACACAACATAGAACCCCAAAATAGTCACCAATATAGGGAATATACACACTACAGATGCTTCAGATTCGCTTTAAGAACACAAAATGTTGCAAATTTCTAGGGAATGGGGAGGGAGAGGCTAGTTCTAACTAGAAACATCAGCTCTTTACCGCCTCCTCCCACTTTCCTTCATGCCCCTAGTAAGGTCTAGGGGACGATGCCCCACCTCCCACTTCCCTTCAGGCTCCAGGTAAGGTCTAGAGAACGATGCCCCATCTCTCACTTCCCTTCAGTGAAGTGAGAGGAGAAGGAACGACCGGAGTGTCTTAGTTTGGACGACACGACGCCCTCCGAAACCCCATACAATACCCTTTCAGATATCACCCCCCCCCCCCCACACACACACACACACACGCACACACCAAAAAAAAAAAATGGCTAGGGCATTCACTATTATAGAATCCTGGCTACGCGCCTGGCCATTTTCTGTCTTTTTTGATTGAATTTTCTAGGGAGGGGGGAAGGAGAGGCTAGTTCTAACTAGGACCCTCAGCTCTTTACCCCTCCTCCCACTTCCCTTCAGGCTCCTGGTAAGGTCTAGGGGACGATGCCCCATCTCCCACTTCCCTTCAGGCTCCTAGTAAGGTCTAGAGAACGATGCCCTATCTCCCACTTCCATTCAGGCTACTAGTAAGGCCTAGGGGACGATGTCCTATCTCCCACTTCCCTTCAGGCACTTAGTGAGGTCTAGGGAATATACACGCTACAGATGCTTCAGATTCGCTTTAAGAACACAAAATGTTGCAAATTTCTAGGGAATGGAGAGGGAGAGGCTAGTTCTAACTAGAAACATCAGCTCTTTACCGCCTCCTCCCACTTTCCTTCATGCCCCTAGTAAGGTCTAGGGGACGATGCCCCACCTCCCACTTCCCTTCAGGCTCCAGGTAAGGTCTAGAGAACGATGCCCCATCTCCCACTTCCCTTCAGTGAAGTGAGAGGGGAAGAAACGATCGGAGTATCTTAGTTAGGACGACACGACGCTCTACGAAACCCCATACAATACCCTTTCAGATATCACCCCCCCCCCCCCCCCCCCCACACGCACACACCAAAAAACACTGGCTAGGGCATTCACCATTATAGAATCCTGGCTACACGCCTGGCCATTTTCTGTTTTTTTATTGAATTTTTCTAGGGTGTGGGGAGGGAGAGGCTAGTTCTAACTAGGAGCCTCAGCTCTTTACCCCTCCTCCCACTTCCCTTCAGGCTCCGAGTAAGGTCTAGGTGACGATGCCCCATTTCCCACTTCCCTTCAGGCTCCTAGTAAGGTCTAGAGAGCGATGCCCATCTCCCACTTCCATTCAGGCCACTAGTAAGGCCTAGAGGACGATGTCCCATTTCCCACTTCCCTTCAGGCTCCTAGTAAGGTCTAGGGGCGATGCCCCATCTCCCACTTCCCTTCAGTGAAGTGAGAGGAGAAGAAACGATCGGAGTGTCTTAGTTAGGACGACACGACGCCCTCCGAAACCCCATACAATACCCTTGCAGATATCATCTGCCCCCCCCCCCCCCCCCCTCACCCACACTCACACACCAAAAAAACTGGTTAGGGCATTCACTATTTTAGAATCCTGGCTACACGCCTGGCCATTTTCTGTTTTTTTTTATTGAATTTTTCTAGGGAGTGGGGAGGGAGAAGCTAGTTCTAACCTGGACCCTCAGCTCTTTACCCCTCCTCCGACTTCCCTTCAGGCTCCGAGTAAGGTCTAGGGTACGATGCCCCATTTCCCACTTCCCTTCAGGCTCCTAGTAAGGTCTAGAGAACGATGCCCCATCTCCCAATTCCATTCAGGCTACTAGTAAGGCCTAGAGGACGATGTCCCATCTCCCACTTCCCTTCAGGCTCCTAGTAAGGTCTAGGGGGCGATGCCCCATCTCCCACTTCCCTTCAGTGAAGTGAGAGGAGAAGAAACGACCGGAGTGTCTTAGTTAGGACGACACGACGCCCTCCGAAACCCCATACAATACCCTTGCAGATATCACCCCCCCCCCCCTCCCCCACGCACACACATACCAAAAAAGCTGGCTAGGGCACTCACTATTATAGAATCCTGGCTACGCGCCTGGCCATTTTCTGTTGTTTTTTTTTTTTTGATTGACTTGTCCAAAACAGACCAGTCGCCCTTGTATACAATACTTAAGTGAAGGTTGGCGATAATTGATTACAGCGGTCAGGAAGAGCGATTACAACTTGAGGAGCCGTATGGTTCGATTTGAGGCTCGATACGAAATCCTGTGTCTGATTTGACTCGGAATTCGATTCTACCCAAATTTGAGTTACGCAATGCCCTAGTGCACTTGACAGAGAGAATGAAATTGGAATTTAATTGAAACAATATGGTGCATGAAAACTACGATTCGTACCCAGAGTTCCAATGTGTTCTATGTGCCAGTAAGCACATAGAGCACATTGGAACACAGGGGACGGATTGTACCATACATGATGAGGAGAAATTCCAGTCCAAGTAAGTATTAAGTATTAAGTAAATTTATTCAACAGAATGCAACGTTTACAAGCGTATCAGAATACTCACATAAGCTTGAAAAAAGTAAGATACAAACGATGACATTCTGTTGGGAGACAGCATGACCAGATTAGCCATCTTCCTGCTGACTCCGTCGTAACAATCGTGTGATGCAATATGATTGTGTGTCAGAAGGTATTAAGTTCTCAAAGTTTCATTTCATTCTCAAGGTTGTCTTATCGGTTTTGTCTCGATTCGTCATCTCCTTGTTTGGATCCAATGTTGATTTTGCCTCACCCCAGTTTGAATAAATTGTCCTTATCATCTTTATTTGTTCATTAATGCTTAACACTTTTGGCGCGACAGGCAGCTAAAGTCGACAGCACGTCAACCCGCGGTAGGCAACTATAGTCGGCATTTTAGACAACTGTGTGTGTCCATCTCCAAGTGCTATCAATCAAACATCAACGCATTCCTATGTTTGGTGCACGATTTTTATTCTATCCAAGAACAGTTATATTGTCACTGGAAAGCATAAGGGTGCCAACTGCAACGCATCTGCGTTGCAGTTGGCACCTTTACGCTTTGAAATGACTATATCACATTGTCTCTAATAATGTAGATCCTACTGTGTTATCTTGACTGCAAAAATACAGAAATTAGTAGAAGTAGAGAATGGCCCCACAAACATCAGTAGAGAACGGCTCCACAAAATCCTATTAAATGCATATAAAACAAATCATTATCCAATTCTGAAAAACAAACACACTATGAGATCCCTGGAACGCTTTTAAGAATTATAACTCTTTAATCTAATAAACCGTATTTTAGTAAAATTCCTGAAAATTATTACGCGCCGAGAATTCTGTTTCTCGGGATATTCCGCGCCAAAAGAGCTAAAGTCACATACTTCTACGCAATGGCAGATCGTTACCGCAACATGGATATCAAGCAGGTGCGGCGGAACCGGGGGGGGGGGGGGGGGGGGGGCTGGGGGCTTCAGCCCCTCCACTTTTTTTGCCGGGCCATGTTTTTCTGTAATCAGATATTTTAACACAACCAATGACTAGTGAAACAAGGAGCAGATCCAGAGCCTCCCCCATATTTTCGCCAGCTATGTTTCTCTCGTACTGGTTCAGTTTCGATGGATTTCGGATCATTTTTTGCAGTAAGTGGATGCAAACGCTAAAATGTATGCAGTTTATTAATAAATCGGTTAACTGAAGTAGATCTTAATCTTACAGACACACAAGTACCAAATCAACCCCAGACAGGATAATCCACAGACAGGAAAATTGCTGTAAACGTTTGGTAAAGCAAATAAAGCTGATAAATAGACCTCACCTGTATGCTTTACCGACGTTTTTTAACGGCTCTCAAAGTGTGAAATCTTTCAAATACATCTCCTGAGAAATCTGAAAATATCCACTCAGATGCATGGAAATGGGGGTTTTGGGACCCTGGAATTTAAAATTTTCATACCGACGACCATCCATCGCCCAATCCAGCTCCCCTCCCCCCACGCTTTGAAAATCGTTCCGCCGCCCCTGTCAAGTCAATTCCAGACAATCGTTCATACCCACGTTGCCAATTTTAGAGGACCTCTACACCATGCATTGTTATCTGGGCCTACTTTACCAGTAAAACAGGACTTGTCTACCGCAGTAGACAAACACAGCTTCACACCCCGAGGTTCCCACTATGAGATCCTTATCACCGTCTTATCAAGTGATACGATAAACCCTTTACTTGAAAGCGTTTGTAAATTTTCAATTCGCCTCCCAAGTCCAGCCTACGACCCCTCATCCGAACGAGCTCTTTGAACTTGCTCCAATGAGGGGTCATACGCTCCCTATGGAAAACAAAAACCGAGTCTGTAAGAGCTTTATTTTCATGTTTTACAATGGTCGTGTTTGGACGTTACAGTGATATCACATGACATACTGACTGAGACGAGACGGGAATTAATTATGAGATGAAATACGATGAGATAGTAGACCCCAGCTTCTGGACCAGCCCCTGACAAAACTGTCCAGAAATGTGACATCCAGCACACAGTCGCATGGCTTCCACTTGACTATATTGTTCATATTTGTTGTCATTGTTTAGCATTGTTTTTTTTTAGTAGTTCCAATACGTGTTTCTCAGGGATGCTTCTCGCAATCATTACATTGTGGATTGTTGCACCTTACACAAGAGGAATACGAATTTATTAATATTCCTAAAACGTGGCTTTTTATAGAGGCTTCTCGACAGAATATCTCTAACATTCTTGTCGATGCCATTCCATATTTTCGGAAAGGAATAAGTGGGTAACTGGGCGGAAAAGTTTGCTTGAGGTTTATCACATTTTATTACTTTCCAAAGTGTGATTTACTGGGATTACCCGGTTTGATTAAAAACGATAACTTAACAAGTGAATTTTGCAAACAACAATTGGGTCATGTATCCGTGCGCGCAAACGAAGACGCTTTGCCGTGGACGTAATAGGGACTTCATTGTTTTTTTGTTTTGTTTTTTTAACCCTTTACCTAACATAAAAAGCAGACGTCACTTGCAACACAGATTCTTGAATAACTATTATTTACAGTTTTGTCTCAAAAACATAGGTTATGACTCCCTCATTGGAACGAGCTCGACGAGCTCGTTCCAATGAGGGATCATAACCTATGTATTGGAGACAAAAAATGAAAAAAATAATGAAAATTAATTGGCGATTTTTGAGAATAGCGCATGCCGGTTTTGCTGTTACGTTCGGTAAAGGGTTAAATAATATAATTATCGTTAATAATGAAAAGTAATAAACAGGGTAATCGCTTGACTGGACTGGTTACGTGAAATAATTCACTCGAGGCGAGGTGCTATATTGTAAAACACTTCTGCGCATTCGCGAACTCGTGTTTGAACAACGTCCCTCACCTCTCATGAATTATTTCACGTAACCAGTCCAGTCAAGCGATTACTCTCTATTCATTTCTCCTATTTGTCTCGTTACCATTCCTGTCTGATATGTATTAACGTGAAAAAAGTTAGAATGGTGCCAGTCGAACATAAATAGGGATACTGTCATGTTACATTGGTCTTTCAGTTTTAAGATTTTATTCTTCTAAAAGAGAGAATCGATATGACAATTGTATTTGTTATTATTAATCAGGCGTATTGCACGCTTTTGGAGTTTGAATAATTTAGAAGCCACACTGCTATGACCCCATATTTCAATGCCATAGAGAAGGTGATTATGAATTAAGGAAAAATACAGTCTTTTAAGGGCTACGTGCGCTAAACAGTTTTTCGACATACTAATTACATAAAGCAATCTTGATATTTTGCTGCATAGGATGGAAACATAATACTTGTATTTCATGTTTCTATCTAAGTGTATACCAAGACATTTTATCACGTTTTCTTCATTTGAAGTCCTCGCTACGAAAATGTCCTAGTTACAAATGCACGATTGTCGGTTGCTGGTGTCATATATTTTATTGGGCGAACTGAACAACATATATTTGGTTTTTTGAGCATTCAGTACCAGATGGTTGGCAAAGCACCAATCTGTCAGTTTTAGAAGCTCAGAATTTAGGTGGTTAAAAATCGCATCGAGACTATGATTATCCCTGATGGGTGAGGGTGTGAGACGGGGAAATCTCACCCGAGGGCAGGATATTTGGTCCAGACACGACGCTTGTCCAGTGTCTGGGCCAAATATCTTATCCCGAGGGAGGTTTCCTCACCTCATATCCGCCACCAACAGAGAAATTTTTTCTCCTCCACCAAAACACTTTGACGTCATCTAAAGTAATTCAGGGGTACGTGCAACTATATGGAACAATTTTGTCGACCATTTCTGAAAAAAAACCGATTTGCTTGTCGGAAAGAGCGCACAAAAGTTCTGTATATACCACAGGTATGTACCACAGAATTAAATTCCAACGCTGACAAGATAGGGGTTAAAGATTTATACCGAAATGAACATTGACACATTCCGATGACGTCATATCATGAATTCTGCAATGTATTTGCATAACTTGTCGACGGGGATTTCGTGCAAATCTCTCCACTCGTAAAAACATTCATATAAAAGAGTCAAGTGTCCTTTGGTTTTGCGGTCTGTGTTTTTATTTCTATTTTCTTCGACAAACGTTCGTCTGCTAATATGCCCGAAACTTGACACGGTGTTGTTTGTTTTCAGAAGAACGTGCGGTGATTGAATAGTCCTGCGCTCATTACAGATGCTAATAATCCGGTCACGAGGGTCATGTTAGATTATTATTATCCCTGGTGAGTGAGGATGTGAGATGGGAAAATCTCATCCGAGGACAAGATATTTGGCCCAGATGAAGCTTGCCGAGTGTCTGGACCAAACATTTTGTCCCGAGGGTGAGATTTCCCCATCTCACATTCTCACCCACCAGGGATAACTTTTCACCCCCTTCCAAAACACCCCGACGTCATGAAAAGTAATTCAGTGGCACGTGCAGCTATAACGAACAATTGTGTTGTCCATTTCAGAAAAAAAACTGATTTGCTCATCGGTAAGAGCGCACAAAATTCCTGTATATATACCACGAAATTAAATGCCAACGCCGGCAAGACAGGGGTTAAATATTTGTACCGAAATGAACATTGACAATTCGATGATGTCAAATTATAATTGTACAATGTATTCACATAACTCTTCGACAGGAATTTCGCGGCAGTCTCTCCATTCATAATGGCGTTCACCCCCCCCCCCCCAAAAAAAAAAAATCGTATAAAAGAGTGAAGTGTCCTTCGATTTTGCGGTCTGTGTTTTTATTTCTATCTTCTTCGACAAACGGTTGTCTGCTAATTTTTCCGAAACGTGACACCGTGTTGTTATCTCACATGGCCTTCTCACATAAGACACGCATAACTTGCATAGAAAGTGGGAGGAGTATATGGTGGGAATGCTTATTTATTTATTTATTTATTTATTTATTTATTTATTTATTAGTGTTTAACAACACTTTCGACAGCCAGGTTCACCTCGTGTCGGACAGTTTTACGTGGAGGAAGCCGGGGTAACCGGACAGAACCACCGAGCAACGGCGAGCAACTGTCAATCTTCCCAACATACTAACTCCACACAAGAAGGGCTAGCATTGATTGAAGACAAGTGCACCATTGACGTGCAGTAGGCCTTGGTACACAACGCCACCGTGCCCCCACGTGGGCAATGGGGGTGAAGTGAAGTGTCTTGCCCAAGGACACAACGCGGTTGCCGCAGGTAGGATTCGAATTGAGGACCTCTAGGCTTGCGGTGAGAATGATGAACTGACGTATTATGGGCAAAGGATAAGAGTTCTGATAATATGTACCGTTTGCATCGCTGTATGTAATCTTCTTTACAATGTCAACAGCCTTCCGTATCCCGAAGTAAGTATCGTATCACTCTCAAAACTGTGAATGTATCTCGATGTTCTGAGCCTGTCCTAAATTCCAATTATTTTCGAATCGATTTTTCATGCCTACAACTGAAACCAGAAGTTCTGTCACAATTGGCACAGAAAATGCTCGTAAGTTAATGCGCTCCTTATTGCAGAAGAATGAAGACTGAAAAGCATAAGAGCGTTTGCGGTATACACTGCAAGATGTATTGCGCTATTAGTGAGGTCGGTAGTGAAATCACGAACCGAACCGACCAAACAGAACGAGGATATTAAATTAAAGGATGTGAAGGGTGGAATACTACTAAATTGCTGTGGGATAGATTTTTCACTTATTATTTATTTACAGTTTCTGGGGACAAACCACAAGAAACACTTGCAAACTTCCATCACATGGACCACAGGGTTGCGCCCGGTGGTCTATGTGATGAAAGTTTACAAGTGTTTCTTGTTTTGTTATGAATTATAAATACGTTTCAACTTGAGAAGAAATGGTGCTGCAATTCAGCAGTAATCCACCCTCTTCATTCTGTATATACAGTCTAATTTTAATATCTATTTACTTCATTACAGATACATGTATCCCAGTAGAGGTTAGGAATGGTGTAAATGATCTCTATTTACTAGAAGAGTTGTACATGGTTGGGCATGCTGTCTTCCCACAGGAATTGAATTTCGCTAATGGTGCTGTTTTATAGGAACAAACGTGTACTCATTCCGCGTGCTATTACTTAAAAAAGTGCACAATACAGTTACAGTACTCCTAGTTTCTACAGTACGCACAAATATATAAAAATAAGGCATCTTAAAATTCAATTGGAGTTGTCTTGTTGAGAATCAACAATGCTGTGATTTTGCTTCTACGTGTACGTACACTACAGTACGGCGGTCGTGGACTGGTCGCTTCCCACAGGTGTGCAATATTTCAATGATCGCAATAATATTAGATTCCAAACACTAATTATATGAATAATCATCAAAAATTTAATTAATAAAGCACCGGGTACCATCCGGGTCTTCATAAATTAAAGTTTTGCTGCTGGTGATATTTTTTATCTGGTAAACGCATGCGTGGACATCATTGCCCACACGTGGAATATGAACAGCCCACTGTGGCTGTGCTGTACCTGTTTACCTAGTACTATTACACGAATTTATGTTGTTCCCATGATACGGTAATCTGGGCATCTCTCTCTTATTTGACCTTCGAAACAAATTTAAATCGACTACAGTATTAAGCCGTGAAAGTGTCGTTATTTACCTGAAAATCCCAATGACTTTCATACATTGTCCTGATCTGGAAAATTGATAATCTTCAGTATATCTGGCTGCAGATATTTGCTTCCAAAAAACTTTCCACCTTGGGGCCTTTTACCGACCGCCTCACTCAGAGGCTAAGACCTGGAGTCTTATTGCTAGCTCCATTGAAAGAACTTTAGATGTACAAATGCTTTCCATGATATTAACCCGCGACTTTAACGTAGATCAACCCAAATCTAGTACCGATCCAGAACCTTTTGAACATTTATAATTTGTCTCAAATTGTCCAGTAGCCCATATTCTTTACGGAAACACCAGCCTCAATGCTCGGCTTAATTATAACTAACTGTCCACATTGATTGAATCTCACGATGTCGGAGATTCATTTTTAGTGAGGTTCGTTCGTTATCACTGTCATATAATGGTCCATATTAAGTTCATAAAAGATCTTTCCATAAGTGTCAAGCGACGAATATGGCTCCTTTGGGGTGGATCTTGTACAATTCAACAAATCTATCATAGAAGTTAACTGGAATATTATTTTATCTTCGAACCAACCCGACGAGATTATCGATGAGCTCAGAAGTGACCTTGACAAGCTCACCACTCAATTTATCCCGAACAAATTAATCATATTACGTCCAAAGGAACTAGGGTCCGCCAAACGTTTGATATTCGATTCGATTTCGAATTTTGTCACTGATTCGATTCGATTCGAAACCATCCCAATTATTCGAAAAAATCGAATCCTGGGGAGATTTGGACTTCATACAATTCTTTGTTGTCGACATTCTAAAGATAGCAACTGATGAATAGGATTAAACGACGATATCAAAATTTATTATTTTAAATATTATTTTTTTTAAATTTTCAAAATATTTCAACAAAACCATATGATGTGACCCCTCGTTGGAACGAGCTCGACGAGCTCGTTCCAACGAGGGGTCACATCATATGGTTTTGTCGAAATTTTTTGAAAAATAATATGTTTTCAACTGCTGAATTTGCATATTACGCGGGCGGATGCGGGCGATTCGTTAGGTAAAGGGCTAACTGGATAGCTCAAATTCAGTCTGACAATTCATAAAAATGACATTTGAATCGATAGTGGAGATTGCGTTACGGCTCGTTTGCACAAGACGTCCAAAGCTTGTGGGTCTGACAATATCAGTCCATTCCATTTACTCTGAAGGGATGTGTTCATCTTTCGCCAAAACTACTAGCTGACATTGTTAACCTCTGTCTCATACATTCCACATTCTCACATCAGTTTCGCCATATCCACATCACCCTACCCTAAAGATGCCCGGTTCTAAC
This sequence comes from Pictodentalium vernedei, assembly GCA_031216915.1. Taxonomy (NCBI): domain Eukaryota; kingdom Metazoa; phylum Mollusca; class Scaphopoda; order Dentaliida; family Dentaliidae; genus Pictodentalium; species Pictodentalium vernedei. Next base: position 39,451 of record JAUFNR010000206.1, on the reverse strand, counting down.
ATCAGTGAAGTTACCCGGCATAAACATCTAGACTTGATCCTTAACGACCGAGGATCCAACAGTTAAAACTAGAAGTCCTTCATGAAATGCGCACAAATAGCACGTCGATTTGCGCGTTAATCTACGCGTTTTCACCACAGTAAGGTTAACAAATTCTGTCATATGGCCTGTGCACAAGCAATGTTTCAGCCATTACCCGGAGGTCCATTGGCAGAAACATTGCCTGCGTTTGCTATGAGTAACCAGGAGAACTTACAGTGCGTTGGATGCCATTTGATATGGCAATTGCGCGCATTTCATACGCGCAATTAAGCCTAGATAAGCGCACAGTTCGTGACAGGACTTCTAGTTTTAACTGTAGGTCAATCACCGTTAAAGCTATCCCCTCCAAGGAAGTATCTATATTTCCCTGGATCGTAAAACGCTGGAATTGTTTTTACTTTTATACACCCATTATTGGAATATGTAATATAATAATAATAATAATAATAATAATAATAATAATAATAATAATAATAATAATAATAATAATAATAATAATAATAATAAGCGTCCCTGTCCACAAGAACACTCCCTCAGTCTTCTAACTCTCCTATATAAAAAGTTCATTTATTCATGCAGAGTGAGAAAATGTCAGATGAGCTTCCATGGTTTTATTGAAGTCCTTCGTGAAGTTGAGCTATATTCCCTTCCTCTGTACTACGAAAAAAAGATAAGATCGATAAAGACCAGATGGGAATCTCTACAAGCCCTGCTCTATCAAACTATTCAGTAATTCCTCGTACGCACGGACAATACCCTTTGACACTACAAATAAAGGATGCGCATGACGGGAAGCTAGCAAGTTGACATTTTTTTCTCTCTCTATTTTTTCAAGAAAATATCCTGATATCTTTCTATAATGTGAGGATCGTCTCTCGATTGGTGCTTGGAGGGTAGTTATGTGGACAATGTGGTGTTAAGTCCTATTTTGAAAATGTAAATTTGAGAACGTTTTTTCGCAAGTTGTCTTTGTATCTTGCCTAATCTCGTGCAAATCCATCAACTCTGCGATTTTGATCTAGCAAGTTCCATCTATTATTTATCATCTTCTTGAATATGTCGACTGTTAATATCCAAGAGAGTGAGAAGAGACGTCGTGAATCAGATGAAAGTACATCTGCCTTACGGGCATCCAAGAAGTCTTCTGCGTTCGAGTCAGTGTCTGACACCTCCATCACTGAGCTTGACATGAGCTCAGAGAATGCTGTTTCCAGTCAACAGAATAGAGACATGGTTGACAACATTATCACAGTATTGACCAGCCCAGCAGTGTTATCTGTCTTGAAAGACTTGTTGGTCTCTAAGTTAGCAGACTAGATCAATCACCTACAGACAAGGGTAGGTGAGCTCGAGAAAACCAATGCTGCCAAAGACAGGTGTATATCAAACCTAAGCAACGAGATTGATGATCTTAAGCAGTATGGGATGAGGAATAGCCTCAGGATATCTGGTATACCAGAGACAACAGGTGAACAGTCTGATGATATCGTGAGAGATTTGGCACAGAAAATGAGTGTTCCCCTTGAGCTCTGGGAAATAGAGCGCAGTCACAGGTCAGGGCGTCTCGGTGGCTCTAGGAACCAGCCTAGAACCATACTGGTGAAATTTCACAGCTATCGTGTCAGAGATAGATTCTATAGATCGCGTAGGAACTTGAAGGGTGTTAGTGGTGCTAGTAACATTTTTATCAACGAGCACCTAACCACCACCAGGGCGGGTATTTTTACGCGGTGCAGGATCCTAAAGAGAGAGCAAAAACTTAAGGACACGTGGTCACATGATGGTGTTATTTTTGTTAAGTTCAAGGATGACAGGGTAGTGAGAGTGACAACATCAGAAGAAGTGGAAAGAATTGAGAACGACTTCAGACTTACCTTGACACTTCGTAGTTCACAGTCTCACTGAGAGGCTAAGGACTCCCCCGCCAGATTGTTAACTCCCCCATCTAGGATCCCCACCCCCTGCATGCAGGGGATTAACCCTCCCGAGAAAACTGACATGCATGTGATACACTTTGTGCTCAACAGTACGGGCTTTACTAAAAAGCGCTAGCTAGGACTCCATTGTCCATACTCTACTGAAGAGAGTTTCCCCTTGGTCATGGTATAACCTTTATATTGTGTTTTATAGATTGCTCTGCTCCATTTGATTAAATGGTGCACCATCCAGATGTAACCGAGAATTTATGACGAATAAAATTTTGTGGTCCGAAAAATTTGAGCAACCTTTTACAGTGGAACCCTGTTAATTGAATACATGTAGCAACTTTGCCAATGGAAATTATTCAGTTAACAGGAGTATTCAATTAACATGGATTGTGTCACTTTCATGTATTCTAGAGATAAACTTAGCATTTATTCTATCATATCTTGTTTGACAGAGCTCCTTGAGCCCTGTCAAACAAGATATAATAGATTAAATGCCTATATTGGATGTACTGAGACCAAATTGGTCTATAACCAAAGGAAAATTGGGAAGAGTCAGGGTAATTTCTTTACAGGTTAGAAGATTTTTTATTCAATTAACAGGAGTTTACACTATAACCTATATTATACTAACAGGCCAAATTTGTATTGGAGGTATGGTAAATGGTTTTGTGTTGGGAAATTATATTCAATTAACAGGGATATATAATTAAGAGATATCCAATTAAGTGGGCTCCACTGCATTAATGATTTTACAGTGTTACACTCTCGTATGGCTCAGGCACTGAGTGTTAGGACTGACAGTCAACTGTCAGTCCTGATATTCGGTGCATGAGTTATGGGATGGTGTACTCCTGCAATTTCATTGGTGATTTACTTAACAGGTAATACATGTAGTTGAAGATCAATGATTATGTCTCAAAATGTTGTGGTAGTGCCATGGTAATTGGATTTTGCCACAGCAGTTAAGTGCAATGGTAGAACATTTCTAATTTCAAGGACTGCTTTACTGAATCGGTAGTCAGATTAGTCCTGACATTATCTGGTTGTCAGTTAATTGGTACTCCAATCACATATCCGACCATAGATTAAACTTTTAGCTACTGAAAACAAGTGATAAATATGTACAGTTGAAGCTGGATGTCCTGTCGCGAACTGTGCGCTTATCTGGGCTTGATTGCGCGTAGTAATTGCGCGCAGTTGCCATATCAAATGGCTTCCAGGGCACGGCAGGTTCTCCTGGTCGCTCATGGCAAGCACGGGCAATGTTTCTGCCAATGGACCTCCGTAGGCCCATTGGCTGGGACATTGCTTGAGCGCAGGCCATGTGTACAGAATTTGATAGCCGTAGTATGGTCTAAACGCGTGGATTGGCACGCAGATCAACGTGCTGTTTGTGCGCATTTTGTGACGGGACTTCTAGTTTTAGCTGTAATTTGTTGACAGCCGTTGCAGGACACGTCAAACAATTGGTAGGTGTATATTTTGACCACATATATATATATATATATATATATTAACCTCCTAAGAATAGGTAACAAATACTATTGATAAAGTGACGTGGAAAGACACTCTTATAATGCACCCTGAAAACACGAATGGAAAGAAAAATACCCCCCCCCCCCCCAACCACAACAACAACAAAATATCTATTAAAACTGCACTATTGCAGACTGTTGGCGATGGCCCTATGGCACTCTCCAACAGTTTGCAAAAAAGCATTTCTACATGTATAGTAACCACCCCTTCCAAGAAGTTGTATTTTGAGCTGTTCCATTCCAAACTGCAGACATGCGTGTATACTGAAAATACAAACATAAAGGAAGACACACTCTGTAGGTGTATATTTTGACCACATATATATATATGTTGACCTCCTAAGAATAGGTAACAAATACTATTGATAAAGTGACGTGGAAAGACCCTATTATAATGCACTCTGAAAACATGAATGGGACGAAAAATACTCCTCCCCTCCCCACCTCAACAACAAAAAATCCATTAAAACTGCATTATTGCAGACTGTTGGCGATGGCCCTATGGCACTCTCCAACAGATTGCAAAAAAACAATTCTACATGTATAGTAACCACCACTTCCTAGAACTTGTATTTTGAGCTGTTCCTTTGCAAACTGCAAACATGCGTGTATACTGATAACACAAACGTAAAGCAAGACACACCCTGCCCAAAATTTGTTTACTAAATTTGTTCCATCGCTGGCTGTTGAAGAGTGCCCATGAGCACTCTCCGATGGTTTGTAGCCAAATGGTTTCATACATATCGAATACTACTAGTAGATCCCTACCCAGAATTTGCTCTGAGCCGTCTTGTTGTGGATCATTACCGAAAACCTAAAGATAATACACATGCATTCTGATCATGTACCTACAGCCCTTCTAAGAAAGGGTACCGAAAGCTGCCGATAAAGTGGTGTGGAAAAATAAAGTGGTGTGGAAAAAACTTAAATACAATCACCCTGAACACATGAATGAAAAAATAGCCCCCACCCCCTATAAGAAATATAAATTGTTTATTAGGACTCCCCTACTACAGGCTGCTGGAGTTGGCTCATGGCCATTCTCCGACAGCCTGCAGTGGGGCAGTCCTACAGTAGTCGAATACCACTAATACAAGATATTATACAACCCTTCTCTGAATTTGTTCACGGAACTGTTATATTGCAGATTATAGACACACAGTGGACATACAGCCGGAGGTCCTTGACACAATTTTGGATTAGAATTTCATGTACACGCAATTTCCACGTTGAAAAGCACCCAAAGCATGATAGAATATTGTGATTACTCAGATCAGACGCAGGCAATGTTTCAGCCAATGGACCCCAGACTTAACCTGGAGGTCGGTTGGATGAAGCATTGCCTGGCCACGGGCTAAGTACATGTAGAGAATTTGCTGGCCTTATTATGGGACCTAGCGCACAGATAAACGCGCTGAGTGGCGTGGTGTTTGCGTGCATTTCGTGACAGGACTTCTGGCTTCAACAATACATGTACATTGCTGGCTGGGGTGTGTTGTGGCATGGCTGCGCTGGGCGAGGTGTGTTGTTGCTTCTGTGCTGATAGTGCCGGGTCTGGAATCATTTTCTGGAGGGCTTTCATAGAGAGCTTTCCAGTCAAGTTCTGGTGTGGAGGTGGCGGTATGCTTCATTGTTGGGCTTGTGTTGCAGCTTGTTTCGACTCGTTCTGTATGTGTCAGACCTTGCATTCCCCCAAATTTGGGTTGGTTGACGGTGTGCCTAAATTAGAGAAAGGCGTCATACAGCTTGTTTGTAGTCAATAATTATTAAAGTTTCAATTGTAAACTGTTGCATAGGCTACAAATATGATATCATTTCTGGACCATGTGGTGTGGTTTGTGGGCATGTACGACAAAAAAAGAGAACTATTTAAGTCTAACTCTTAACCTGCTGACCATATTTACACACATTTTTTGTCGAATCTAGTCATGGCTGCTGTAAAGCAGCCACGGCCGGATCTTGTGAGAGACCCGTGTGAGTTTAACTCTGGAAATTATACATTCAATTACAGGGGGGAAATTTGTTAAATGTACTCAAATTATACTTACTTCAAGGGTGCAACTTTCATGTTCCGGGCAGGAATATCTGCCAGCAGCATGCAAGCATGCAAGAAAATATTTTGGGACCAAGTTTGGTGTGCCCAAATTAAATGAATATAAAGGCCTATGTGTACACTGAAAACATGAACGTGTAGCGAAATTCACCAGCCCAGAATCTGCTCATCTGAACTGTTTATTGCAAGCTGCTGGGGATTGCCCGTGGGCCGTTGTTTCATTGGTGGAGGTTTTGCTGGGTGGCATAGCTGATCATTTGTGGGTTGCATGCGTGGATTCGCGATGGTTGTACAGTACATGTAGTCCCCCTAAAAATAGGTACCAAAAACTATTGACAAAGTACTGTGAAAAAACCCTAATACAAGGCACCCAGAAAACATGAACGGACAAGAAAATCCCCCCCCCCCCCACCAAGAAAAAAAAAACAAAAAGAGGAATGCTCTTTTCACCCTGTTCGGGGTGGTAGTTTGTGGTAAAGCAAATCTATAGAAATCTAAATTTTATAGTAAATTTCCTTTCTTATTATACCTACCACAATTGTTTACTACAGGCTTGCACTACAGTGGAAGTCCCTAACTCGGATAAAATACTCTCTATTTTTGTCTTTCCCAAGCAAGTTGGGAAAGAAAAGTGGTGCAAAAGCACCAATAAAAATAAGCCAAAACTGGGTCGAGTGCAACCGGCACAGACCCAGTACGGGACGCTCTCTCCCAAGTACAACTCCACGACTTCCGTTGCCAGTGCGCATATACCGTCTCTAAAGACTCATTCTTTTTTGAATCCGTAAACGTTAGAGTTATGTGATCAGCGGGGAGGAAAGATTCTTTACCCGTAAAGAAGACGGGAGGGCCTCCATGTAAACAATTGTGGTAGGTATAATAAGAAAGGAAATTTACTATAAAATTTAGATTTCTTATCAACCTACTCACAATTGTTTACTACAGGCTGAATAGACAAAAGGCTGGAGGGAATCGCATAACCAACCCCCACATAACCCTAGTGCACTGGAACCGTGAAGCAGAAGGAAGAGGTCCCGAGGCTTATCAACCATAATGTCGCAATCATTGGTAAAGGACAATGAAAAGAGACATATGAGCCTGTGTGACACACAGACAGAAAAAAGGGCAGTAACAGCACAAGGCTGAAACTGACCTTCAAGAAGCCTAATGGCTATGGCAGACAACAGCCTGAGCAGAAGAAAGAGGACCCAAGGCAAAAAGGTCCTCCGACTGCTCCTGCAACTGGCGTAAATAAAAGGTGGAGAAAGTAAAAGCATTTCTCCAGTAGGCTGCCTGCATAACATCCGACAACTTGACGGAGTTAGAATAAGCCCAAGAGGTAGACAGTGCCCGCACCTCGTGGGCAGAAATACGATTGGTAATACAATCGCCAGCTGCTAAACGACTATAAGCCGTACGAATAGCAAGACAAATCCATCGAGAAATGGATTGAGGAGAGATCTTCTGTCGACCCGGAATGAGAGACAGAAAAAACCGTTTTCTGCCCTTCCGTATGAAGCGTGTCCGATCAAGATAAATGCGAATAGCACGGACCGGACAGAGCAAAGGGCGAGTACCCTCAACAGAGGGAAGAGCCCTGATACAGATAGGAGGAGGAGTAGTATCTGGTAACTGATTCTTAGCCAAAAAGGAGCAATCGGTGGTAAAAGTAACACTGTTGGGAGAACTCCTAAAAAAGGCCGGGTCAACCGAGAGGGCGTGAAGCTCACTAACCCGTCTGGCCGAAGCAAATGCCATCAGAAAAGCCGTCTTGTATGTGAGAAATTGCATATCCACCTGGGATAAAGGTTCGAACGGCGCCCCCCCCCCCCCCCAAGCAAAGCAGCACCCACGAAAGATTCCATCGTGGAGTAAGCTGCAAAGTCCGAGGCCTTTTCAAAGAAAAGTGCCGAACAAGCTTGGAGAGGTAAGGATTAGTGCCGATACGACGCTTCCCCACATAAGAAAAAGTCTCTGAAAGCATAGACCTGTAACCCTTGATGGTAACAGGCTGGAGACCCCGAGAATCAAACAGATATACCAGAAACTCCGCAATCTGTGAAATCGAAGGATTGGCATAATCAACAGAGTGATCAGCACACCATCGACAGAAGACCTTCCATTTAGCTGCATAAGCTAAACCAGTGGAGTGCCTCCTTGAAGAAGAAATGCACTCCACTGCTCGTCTCGAAAAACCTCTACGGAGGAGACAGGACCTGACAAAAGATATGCGTGAAGGCACAATGAAGTCGGGTCGACGTGAAACCTCCTCGGGCGACCTTGACAAAGAAGGTCGCGACGTAGCGGGAGACGTGCCGGAACCGCCGCCATCAGCGAGCGGAGCTGATTGATCCACACCCGCTGAGGCGACAGGGGAGCGATCAGAATGATTCGACAACTGCAGGTTCGAATTTTGGCGAGAACCTGAGGAAGAATCGGAACCGGCGGGAAGGCGTAGCCGACTAGACCGTTCCAATCGAGTGACAGAGCGTCCACGGCAAAAGCCAGAGGATCTGGACACGGGGACACGAAAGTGTCCACCTGATGGTTCCAACGAGTCGCAAAGAGATCGATGTGGGGACGTCTCCAGAGATCGCAAAGCGACTGGAACACTGCCCTGTGAAGCATCCACTCGGTGGAAATAACCCTGCCCTGTCGGGACAGGGAGTCGGCTAGGACGTTCAGACGACCGGGAATGTGACGAACAACCACCCCGGCGTGAACCTCCTGAGCGAGCAGTAAAAGATCCCGAGCTAACTCGTACATCGGAAGCGAGTGCGTGCCGCCCTGGTTCCGAATGTAAGCAACCACTGTCGAATTGTCGGATAGTAGAAGGACCTGGCGATTCGACAAGTGAGGGATCCACTGCCTGAAACTCAGAAGAAGAGCAAGAAGCTCCTTCTGGTTGATGTGTAGAGCTGCTTGATCCTGGTCCCACATCCCGTGTAGGGAAAGACCGAGAGGATCCAACGTCGCACCCCATCCGAGATCGCTGGCATCTGCCGTCAGAACGCGATCGGACGTGGGTAAGTCCAGCGGAACACCCTGCGTAATCCACTGAACATCTGTCCAGGGAAGAAGGTGAGGATACAGAGAGTCCGGAAACGGAAGCACCTGATCCAGAGAATCTACATTCGGTCTCCAACGACTGAGCAGAAAGTGTTGGAGAGGTCTGACACGCAGCCGACCTAGAGGAATGAGATCCGTCACCGAACCGCAGAGACCGATCAGCCGGAGAAAACTCCGAGCGGTCGCGGACCTGGACTGGGACAGAGTCAGAGCAAAAGCTGAGAGAATCACAGCCTTGGCCTGGGGAACAGCCACCAAATTGAATTTGGTTTGGAAAGACATCCCCAGATGGCAAAACGACTGAGAAGGGACCAGATCCGACTTCTCCTCGTTGACTCTGAATCCTAGCGACGTGAGCAAGCTCAACAGAGTGGCGACATCCGATTCCAGTAAGGCAGCATTGGAATGCCTCTGGAGGATATCGTCCAGATATGCCGAAGTAGTCACCCTGGACTGTGTGCGATGGAACGCTATCACATGCGACATCAGTCTGGTGAACGCTCAAGGAGCCAGGTTGAGGCCGAAAGGCATGGCCTTGAACTGGTAAACTCGCCCCAGAAAAGCGAACCTGAGATACTTCCGTGACGCCCGATGCATCGGAACGTGGAAGTAAGCGTCTCGCAGGTCAATGCTGGCTGCGAAATCTCCCTGGTGAATTGATTGGCGGACCGACCTGAAAGTCTCCATGCTGAACTTGGGAGCAATGATAGACTGGTTCAGGATGCTCAGATCGATAACCGGTCGGAGTCGGCCGTCCTTCTTCGGCACCAAGAACAGGCGGGAATAGAAACCCACTGACTGAACGTTCTTGACGACCTCGATCGCCCCCTTTGCCAGGAGATTGGCAATCTCCGTGGACAAAAGTTCCCGACGTAAAACGTCTGAAGGAACTGTGGTTGGAAGAGGCACCCTTGACAGAGTGGGGTGCCGTCGGAAGGATATGCGCAGCCCGGACCGAACAACATCTAACACCCATGGATCGGATGTGATGGTGGTCCAATGGTCTGCAAACTCTGCTATCCTTCCTCCAACCTGGGACGAGTCGAGGTGAGGACCTTCATTTCGAGCCCCGACGAGGCCCGCGAGAGGAGAAACCACCTCCTCTGCTAAATGAAGAATCCTGAGACTTCCCTCGATTCTGCCGACCCCTACCTTTACCCCGTGAGTAAGAAGCAGAGGCGGCGGCAGAAGGACCAGCCTTTTGCTTCACAGAGGAAGCAGAAGGGTACTTGTTAGGCTTGGAACGGCCCTTGCCTCCCCGAGAAGGCTGATCAAGCTGACGAAACAGCAGCTGATCTTTGGAATGACGTAGGACGTCATCCCGGACCGTCGACACGGAACCATGGAAAAGTTGCGGACCTGCCAAAGAAGCAGATCGAGGAGTAGCACGCTGCTCCTCGGGAAGGGATCGTCCTGTGTCCAGCACAGCGTCCCTTCGAACTAATTCCAAATTGGCCGTGTTACAGGCATGCGTGTGAGTAAGGTGCATAAGCGCCTTGGACAGCACACGCAAAGGAGCCTGTACCTCGTCAAACTTATCTGGAGGCAGATAAGCAGCCAAAGCTGAGACGACGTGATCTGAGAGAGAAAGCATGCCAAGCATCTCTCTAGATAAGCCCAACGTGGACTCCAGAGTCGTCATTGGAATGACGGCAGACTTGGGCTTGGAAAGCCCGAGGGAAGTGGAGTCCTGATCCAGAACCGTCAAAGTCTGGCAGACTGACGGATTGGCGGAATCGTAGGAACGATAACGCACAGGAGGCAAAAAGGTGTCAACCCTGGTGAAGAACGAAGTCTTCAAAGCCTTGGAATTCAGCTTGGCATCCAATGCTGAAAAAGCTTCAACCACCTGTACCGACTGGCACGGTCGAAGGCGCCCAGAAGCAGGTTGCTCCATAGGCTGTTGGCGCGCGACCGATGATCGCGGCCAGGCTGACACTGTCGGCTGGTTAGCAGGTTTGAGCTCAGGCAGAAACCCAAACACAAAGTCAAGGGCCGCCCCCAAGTCCGAAGACTGCTGGCCCTCGACCTCAAGCATGTCGGACTCCTCCCCAGAGTCGGAAGACACATAGCCCATCGTGGGCAAACCAGCCGACGCCTCCCATGGTGTCGGGACACCAGAGGAATCGGAAACCGGCCTGTTTCCAATTCCGGGAGGCGGCGCCATAGGAGGCGCCTGGAAACCACCCATAGCCTCGCTGGAAGCAACAGGAAGGCTCTTTGAGAGAACCTGAGTGAGTAAGGAGAGGGCCTCCCTAAGCTCACTGCCTGTACCGACCGGTTCGACAGGGGAGCGAACCGGCAAAGTGGCTTCACCTCTGACCCTCTTAACCAGCGAAGGGTCACGATCCTCCAAAACACCCGACGCGGGACGACGGGCGGCAGCCGAAACATCTGAAGGCAGACGTGTATAGGGGTACGATGCACCCCGAGGATCAATATTGCGAGAAGTCATGAGAGTCACCGCGGACCTCTGCGGGGCAGAAGGTCCAGGCTGCACAAAAGGCGTTGGTCCCCCAAAACTGGTCGTGTGACCAGAGTGAGTGGACGGAAACGCCACGGAGTTCATAGTGTTTCCACTACGAACATCCGAATCCAAAGACACAACTGTGGTTCTCGACGGCGACGAGACCACAGCGATGGGCTCGGCCGGCAGCCCCTTCCGACTTCGCCGAGCTGAAGTCAGGGAAGGCTGGGGCCGATATCCCACGTCTACAGTATCGGACAGTTCTGCAGTCCCCTGCAGCGAAAAGCCGAGGCCGGCTGAAACAGACAACGAAGCAGACGGACAGCAGCAGTAGTAGATACGTCGAGAGTCGTTGAGGCTGGTGAAATAATGGAGAGAGCACACCGGCTCGGCTCCGAAGGAGGAGTCACAACCCTAGTGACAGCCTCAGATGTCGACTGGAGGGGGACCGTAGTCCCGGAACCAGGCATCTCTACACCAGAACACTCAACGGCTCCCGCAGTATCCACCACAGGAAAAGACTGCACATCCCCCACGGAGGAGAAATAACTCTCACCAGACAAAGTCGGCTCGGGAGGCCCCGAACGACCACGTTCTCCTTTCCCGCGGGAGCGGGAGGCACGGCCACGATAACGAACGACACGATTTACAGACGCCCAGAAGGTGGAAGACCATGTTCCACAGACACCACACGGCCGCTCGGCCGAACACCCATTACAGGAGGAACACGACGAATGTACATCGTCCACATGCTTAGGCAGCAGACACTGCCCACAAGGAATTGTCCTAGGCATGAGAGAGGTGAGAGGAGCAGAGAAGGTGAGATCAGAAAACAGAACACCCCCAAAGAGAGAAAGGTGACAGAAACAAAGACCCCAGACGGTCGACCGGGAACCACCCAACAGGAAGACTACTCTCAACAGAAAGAAGAAACACTGCAGGAGTGGTACCCCGCTGACACCTAACTCTAACACAATTATAAAAATGTGCAAAAAAAGCATGAACAATAATTGTGAAAATCTAAGTCCGAACCGCGTGGCCCGCGAAAATCGCGCGCGACCCGAGAGAGAGCAAATAAATATACATTATGGACATAAAATAGAAAAAAGAGAATATAAAACACTGTTCCTGAGAATACAAAGGATACACTGTGGTATAATGAATCAGGAATCATCAAACATCGAGCTGGTGGAACACTGATAAGCGTGCAAAAACATCTCGACACGAAGCGGATTTCAAAAAGAATGAGTCTTTAGAGACGGTATATGCGCACTGGCAACGGAAGTCGTGGAGTTGTACTTGGGAGAGAGCGTCCCGTACTGGGTCTGCGCCGGTTGCACTCGACCCAGTTTTGGCTTATTTTTATTGGTGCTTTTGCACCACTTTTCTTTCCCAACTTGCTTGGGAAAGACAAAAATAGAGAGTATTTTATCCGAGTTAGGGACTTCCACTGTAGTGCAAGCCTGTAGTAAACAATTGTGAGTAGGTTGATAAGAAATAGTAACTGAATGCTACTAATGTTCATTAAGTCGCTTTATTGCTGATTGCTGACCTTCATGAAAATTGAAAACTCAAATGGAAAGGAAAACACACACCCTCCCCAACACACCCCAAAATAAATCTTGCTCAAAGGAATGCTCTGCGCGGACTGTTGGGGATGGCTACAGGCACTCTCCAGCATTTTGTAATGCCTGGAATCTAATATTGCGTCCGTGGATAGTATTTCCACGGATGCAATATTGGATTCCAGGCACTATTTACAGGAATAATCATCACGTTCGTGTACTAGTTGAACCCCTTCTGTTTAGCCATTTCGAGTCTGTGATGGGTTCAACGTGGAGGTTCTTCTTCTCATACTATATATTAGAATTGGAGCTAATTGAATCGGCAAGATAGTCTGCGAGTGAAGACATCACTACCCCACCCTCATAAAATCTCCAACATTCACACTATTCCAGACATGCCATACGTAAGGAAAAGTGCATGGCTTGGAGTTGACTAAGCCCATATATTGCCCAGTGAGGTGGTGTAGTTCCCGCCGAGAAGCGGAGGGAACTACACCACCTCACTTGGCACTATATGGGCGTAGTCAACGACAAGGCATGCACTAATCCTTATATTATATCGAACACCCATCAAGAAAACATCTGTCCGATTTGTTAATCTATTACCAAGGTAGCAGCCCTACCAACCAGCGTTATATAGAAAAAAATACCATGTAGTTTTTAAAAAACATTTTCTTCTTTCAAAACACGGCTAACTTGGATTATTGATATGAGCAGAAGACAGATTTTGAATCGGTCGGAAAGGGTAAACAAAACATTTCCCCCAAACGGAACTGTGTATTCTAGAATCGCGCAACTCGCGAGTGAAAACTAAAATTTTCGAAATTTGACAACGCAGTTTGATAATTTCCACACATTTGTCACACATATACATTACCGAATGGGTCAGTACGGGATACAAAGCTCCGAAGATTCAAATGAATTCCATTATTTATTCGTTTACTGCCCCAAAAATATAATTAAATAGCGCAATAATATGAGCAGCGAAACAATTTTAAATGGTTTTTCATATCCGGACGCGTTCTCATGAAAGTTGTACCCAGGTATGGATCATTCTCTTCGAAACGAGATATGGATCATCTTCCCAAGGAATAAAATGAACGCCTCGGAAAATGTGACTTCAATAATGGAAAAGCGATACATTTTTCAACAATGATTTCTTTCCGGACCGTTTTGCGGATGTTGTGCCTCTGTGAATCGATATTTAAATTTAGCCTGATTAGTTTTATTCGCCCAGTATGAGAAAACTGATACAGTAGTGCACTTAAAATAGAAAACGTGTAGTGCCTGGGTGAAGTGCCTGGTCAGTTCTGTGGATGCAAACTACACGAAATAGGGGTGCAGCATTCGTCCAATCAGGTGCCTAGAAGGTCACGTGAGATATAATATTTGTATATATATATCATAGCCTTTTTTCTGCTCCTTATATTACTCATTCTCCAAATGCTACTTACATGTATCTTTTCCTATCACAAAGCCCAGGAAGGTTCCACATATCACAGCCTACATTCCGGTTTAGTCCCACTCTTAAGGTATACTAGTAGGATTAATCAGGGTAGGTCCATCTCAGACAATGCCTGATTTGGGCACATATAGAAAAAAAGTGGGTCTGTTTTACCCAAATGACCGCATGGGAAAGCGCCACCAAAAATGTCTCTACTTCTCAGAGGTACTGTTTGCAAATATCCTGTGCCGCTTCGGCGCAAAAGGCATAAAACTGATGCTGTTACTCAACATCATAACAACTTGTGATTTGAACACAGATCACAACTACCACCCCGTATTGTACTCATTTCAGCCTGTGTGGAATAAAACGAATTCACAGCTATTCAATGATGTTCTGACCTCCCAGAAAAAGTTATGTCCCATATTAATTTGTCTCCTCACAGTTGGTCCCGTCCATGTACATGTATGCTGTTGGCGTCATATATTAATAAATTTATCAGGCGACATCGAGGTGAACCCAGGGCCTGGAACACCCTCAACATCAAGTTCCGATCTTGATAGTTTTTCCATTGGGGCGCCTGCCGAATTTAAGTCGAACTTTCTAAAATTGTTTCATCTGAACATTCAAAGTTTAAAGCCGAAACTTGATCTTGTGCGGTGTGAAGCAATTGATGATGATATTTGTGTTTTCACTGAATCGTGGCTCAGTGAGTCCGATGAAAACTCTAACCTGCAAATCCAAGGTTTTCACGACCCAATCAGAAAAGACCGACCAACCAGGGGTGGTGGTGTAATAGTGTAGCTTAGAAACACACTGTCCTTCAAATGTCGGCAAGACCTCGAAGTTGCAAACCTGGAATGTATTTGGCTACAAGTAGACAATAAGAACCAAAGCTTTTTACTTGGGTCCTTTTATCGCCAGCCGAACTCCGATGATAATGTCTGGGAACTCATTTCCGAATCCTTGGAGCGGGCGATAGATTCCAATATAAAATACGTCATATTAACAGGAGATTTTAATGACGATCAAATGACATCACAGCCAGGGCCAATTAAAGATATACTGAAGCAATTTAATTTATCTCAAGTTGTGAGACAACCGACATTCTTCACTGAAACCTCGTCAACCTTGTTGAATCTCTTAATCACAAACGTTAACGCTCAATTTGTTGAAGACCCTTTTTATGCTGAACTTAAACGATATCATTGTCCTATAGTGGCCGAACTTAAATTTCCAACAAAACATAATTATTCAGTCAAGCGACAGATATGGCTCTATGCAAAAGCCGACTTCACCGCATTTAACGAGTGCATTGTGGATACGGACTGGGAAGACACTTTATCTTTGCAGTCGACGGTCGCTGTTGTTGCTCATTTTACAACACTCTTAGGTAAGATGACTTCTAATTTTATCCCTAACAAACAAATCTTAACCAGACCAAATGAGCCCAGGTGGATACATGCCGGAATAAAGCGTCTAATTCGTCAGCGAAAGCGCCTTCATCGCCTAGCGAAGCTAAAAGACACTGCGTATGCCTGGGAGAAATATGGTAAAAAAAGAAATGAAACTACATCTTCTGTAAGGGAAGCCAAGGCCAGATATTTTCGTGACATTGAAAATACACTGAAATCCCGCACAGTATCAGCCCAGTTTTGGTGGAAAACACTAAAATCTCTCCTCGGCAGTAAAACCTCGGAGATACCAAATCTCCACCACAACGGGCAAATACTGAGCTCAGAAGTAGAAAAGGCCGAAGCTTTCAACGAGTTCTTTTGTTCGATATCAAATGTCACTGATTCCAATGTTGTACTCCCACCACTGGTATTTGACCCCAATCGTCCAATCTTCGAAAATATCACCCTTACCCCAAAAGACGTCCTCAATGCACTGAAGTCACTCAACGTCTCGAAAGCATGTGGTCCCGACAAAATAAGCCCAAGAATTCTCAAGGAATGCTCAGATAGCTTAGCCAAACCATTGACTATAATTTTCAACCGCCTCCTAAGTGAAAGTTTTTTTTATACCCCGCAATGGAAAAAGACAAATGTTTCTCCGATATTCAAAAAAGAGTCCCCTAACCTCGTGACAAACTATCGCCCTATCTCTCTTTTGAGCTGTATCGGGAAAGTCTTTGAAAAATGCATATTCAAAAAAGTGAGCGCCTTTCTCGACACAAACTCCCTGCTGACCCGATTCCAATCTGGGTTTATGCCCAAAGACTCCACAGTCCTCCAGCTGAGTGAAATGTACAATACAATCAGCGGTGCCTTTGATGAGGGGAATGAAATACGATTTGTTTTCTGTGATATCAGTATGGCGTTTGACAAGGTATGGCACAAGAGATTACTATTCAAATTGGAAAAGATAGGAATTGCAGGACAATTGCTCCGGTGGTTCAAGTCATATTTGGAGGATAGACAACAATGTGTAGTTATCAGGTCCCACTCCTCCGAATGGGGAAAAGTTTGTGCGGGTGTTCCCTAAGGATCAATACTGGGTCCCCTCCTTTTTTTAATATACTTAAATGACATTGATGACGATGTATTCTGTAACATTCGTCTATTTGCGGATGACACATCCGTTTACCTAATTGTTGAAGACCCTGGTAGAACAGCATAACTTATAGGAGATGACTTAGAGGGGATTGAAAAATGGGCAAGTCAATGGTTAGTAGATTTTAACCCGACTAAGACTGAATCACTGATAATTTCGCGTAGAGTTTCTGGAGTAATACATCCTCCTCTGAGTATGTCAGGCACTACCATAGGAGAGGTTACCAGTCACAAACATCTTGGTCTAATCTTCAACAACCGTGATTCGTGGAGAGATCATATCGCTGATATAACATCGAAAGCCTGGAAAAGAATATCCCTTCTCAGGAAATATAAATTTTCTCTCGACCGTAAAACCCTGGAAAACATCTACTTTGCCTTTGTACGCCCCGTCCTCGAATATGCGGACACTGTTTGGGATAACTGTTCCGAAGGGGAAGTAACAGAGTTGGAAAAAATTCAGGTTGAGGCTGCCCGAATAGTTACCGGAGCAACTAGAAGTACCAATAAAGATTCATTATATGCCGAGACGGGGTGGGAAAAGTTGAAAACTCGAAGAGAAAAACATAAACTAAAACAATTTTATAAAATGTACCACCACCTTGTCCCTGGTTATTTATCAACATTAATTCTCCCTTCCTCTTCGGTTGCTCATGGCTATTCCCTTCGTTGGAACAGTAATCTCTCTATTCCTTATTGTCGCACTACCTAACATCAAGACTCATTCATACCCTCCACAACCAAGATATGGAATAGCATACCCACTGAGATCAGGGAGAATAGTTCATTTTACCAGTTTACGTCAATGGCGGATACAGAGGGGGGTGGTGGGGCGGTCGCCCCCTCCCCCCCTTTAGCTCGTGTTTGTCTCGTATGTAGGGCGTAGCCAGGATTTTCATTTGGGGACAATACATGAATTGAAGTAAAAACATACAACGACATTTATTTCCTCCATCACCATTCGCTATGGAAAACAAATATACTGTTGAAATTATGCAAAATATATCTACTGGTCGCCTCCATTTATAGCGTCACCGACACAGCATGATTTTGTGGCGTTACATGCCCATAGCCTCAGGTACCCCATGGCTATGCCAGTTATGGGTCAGGATCTTAATTGGCATAGTCATGGCGTACCTAAGCCTAGAGGGCTGACTGCTGAAAACTTCCAAACGCTGGCAGATCGCAATGTTCTCCTGAGGTTAAGTCGGTTATGACTGTAAACAGTGTGTCCAAAATACAGTATTATGGTAAACGGATCTGAAGAGCATATTTCAAATTTTCTAATTCTGTCTTGAACGTATGACAGAATTTGAAATTCTGAAACATGCTGTTTAAAAAGTGTTAATTAGCCATTCAAAAATTCAAGAGGATTTCCACCCCAGAAACCACCAGAATGCCCCATTTGGTCGCTCATTTCCAAAAAATTTGTGGGGGGGGGGGGGGAGAACCCCCCCCCCCCCCCCAGACCCCCCTACAAAAGCTCGTGCCATCGGCACTCGGGGCAGATGCCTTCGGCATCTGCACGATCCGCCCCCCCCCCCCCTTTGAGAATTCCTGTATCCGCCACTGGTTTACGTTGTACTTAAACAGGGAAAAATTACCCACTCCCAAGATTTTTTACTTCCTAAAATCACGCAAAACCCAAATACACCACTGCAAATTACGGTTACGTTGTAGCAATTTAAATGATCACCTTTATAATAATCATCTGCCCAGTTCGCCCCTTTGTGGGTGTGGAGAGTGTGAAACGACTGATCACTATTTCTTTAACTGCCAGTTGTACTCGGACATCAGAACTGAAACGCTCGAAACCCTACCATACACTATTGACACATATACTCTTCTATACGGAAGTACCTCTTATCCCTTTGACGTCAAGGAGACAATATTCAAATGCGTCCACGCATATATTGAGGCAACCAGTAGATTTTAATGTGACGTTGTCTGAATGGTGGTTATCACACTAGCAAGCTACCGTATTTTGTTTGTTTTGCTTCGTTTTGTTTTACAATCGCGGTACATATCATACATTCAAACTCCCATCCACGCCCCTCTCCAATTCGGTCAATTGCGATCCGTCCCTCTTGTCTTTTCAAGTACCTCAAGTAACATGGGTAACTCTATAATGATAAATGTCCAAATTGGTTACCCGAATACCTCTCGTTTATTTACAGCTCGCGGGTCCATAGATCCGTGAGTCTCGACCTATGGCAGGGTGACAGTGCAACCAGGATACTGTGCAGGTCGGTTGACCAAGTTACAACTAGTTTTCCTACCAAGATTAATTAGCGTTACCAATATCGGACGCTTTCCCCGTGGGAACAGTTGTTAGATTATATGTGGAACCATTCCAAACAACCTGGGCTTCTCCTTCTTTATACCTTCACTCTACATCCCTTTCCTCACACGCTCTCATTTCATTATATCTCTTACTCTTTTCTGTTATGTTCAACCCGTGTACGACAATTTATTTCCACATCTTCATCGTTTGTGTTTGAACTTCCTTCGTTATGTTGATTCGTGTGAGTAATTTGTTACAAGGAGACAGCTTACATAAGCTATAGCTTGCTGACCAATCCTCTTTCCTCTTTCACATTTATGTATCTTGATGAAATGTATCATAATTTTCTGTCAAATTAAGGAAATAAAATATTGTTTAAACTAAATATTTTCCCTTTTTCATGAAAAGCTTATACTTTGCAACATTACCCAGATACTATTCAGTAAACTATTGTTTCTCTGTAATTTGTGATGTAGAAAATATTTCTGCTTTCAAATCTGTACGCCTGTAGATAACATTTAATATGCATTCTGTATCATTTTTTGTTTTTACTCAGAGATGTATATATGTATACAATATTTAATCTGAATAAAAAATATTTAAAAAATAAAATATTGGAATATGCTGACACCGTCTGGAATAACTGTAACGACCACCAATGCTCCGCATCGGATAAAATAGTGCTCGAGGCGGCTCGCATAGTCACTGGTGCTGCATGAAGTGTAAGTAGAGCCTCATTATATGCGGAAACAGGCTGGAAAACCCTCCGTACTCGCAAAGAAAAGCACGAACTTATACAGTACAACAAAATGGTTCATCATCTTGTTTCGGGTTATATACACCTGGAACTTAATTAAGCATCCCCTGAAATGTTTCCTGGCAGTAAAGTTGCTGTTACTGATTATTCTGTTTTACTGATTGCTATGTCTTGCAGTACATTTCATCTAGTGAAACACGATGTTTGTGGTTGATAGAGTACTCCAAACACATTCGCCTCGTTCAAAATATCTCCGGACACCTGCACAACTGTACAATTATTTACCCATATAGTACACAAAATAGTGATATATCTATTACGTATTTGTGTCGAAGTGTATACTTACCAAGGCACTGTCTATCATGTGCTGAGAGCCTTAGGTTACCATGACTCTGATGGGAAACAACTGCCCGGTTGGGTTTCATCGGAGAGTGCATTCTGGCATTCCAAGTTGAATCGTGACAGGATAATGCACACATTTTTTTTAATTTTAGAATATGAGCGAAGTTAAATCTGACTCATACAAAGTCAAGCCATTCAAATTGATCCCATCTAATCCATACCGTGGATGCCCAATAGTGGCTGCATGCACTCAGTCAGTCAAAAAACTTCAATCTTCACCGCCTTTTACAACATTCACTTTCCAATATGTTTTCAAAACGTTATACATTACTAAATGTAACCTTACTTCCTAGATTACCATTTTATAATTAGGATATAAAAGACTATAGCGACATTTACACACTCTAAAATCAGTTAGTTGGGTTAAAACTCAACCCAATACAACTGGTTTGAGTGAATATTGGGTTCATATTTGATTTTGAGAGCGCGGTGGCCTAGTGGTTAAGGCATTGGACTTGAAACCAAGAGGTCCATGCTTCGATCCCCTCCACGGGTAACTGCGTTATGTCCTTGGGCAAGACAATTACTTAAGATTGCCCGCATAGGAGGGGGGGGGGGTGGGGCAAGTTGGCGTTGTGTACTAAGGCGTACGGCATGTCGATGGAGCACTTGTCTTCAACCAATGCTAACCCTGCTTGTGTTGAGTTAGTACGTTGGGGAGTCTGACATTTAGTTTAAATAATATTTATTTGAAAAATCATGTTATATGAAAACATCATATGTAACAAGAAATCTTAGCATCCAAACTAAATCAAACATTTATGGTATACACAGTAACAGAAAAAAGAAGGCAGAAAATATATAGAAGGGATTCGACAGTAAGCTAGAAGGTTTTTGGAGTCGTCTCCCTGAAAAAATGTGGATTTACACAACGTGGAGGTTACGATCAATGGGGAGGTGGCAGTCCCAAGACGCACCCGCTAACGTGTGGGCAACAATCTGCGATCTATGACACAGTAGTCGGACAGTTTTTTCTTGAAGATCGCCAGGTAGATCGCAGAAAGCAATACACACGCACCCACACGCGTCCCAGAGACGTCACCTCACAGATGTTTACACATTTTGCACAAAATGAAGCTGATACAGAGATAGGAGGATAATATAAGACAGGCAAAGGACGTAGGGCACAAATTGAGCTCAATGGGGAGGGATTTGATCAAAAATTGATATGGTTACCCATCACTCAAATGTAAGAATAAACATGATAGTACAGCGGGGGTCGTCACTATATCTCATCTGATCTGATGTGGAGGGAACAATTAACCAAAAGTTCAAGCATGTTATAAGGACCGGGCAGGGTCTGGAATCTTCAAGTCTTGGTTAGTTAACATTTTCATTTAAGATATAGTTAAAATTAGTCTTCCTAACAAAGTAGGAGCCTCGAAAGTCGTGGACAAACACTGCATAAGCAGTTGGAGACTGACGGGGAATTATTTATATAATTACAATAATATATACGACGTTTACTTGTTAAAAATTGGAAGGTGCATATTGTATATTACGCGTAAAGTATCAAATGGCAGTACTCCTCGTCTAGTGAGACAAGGTAGATGCCGAGGTCCTACGTCCCTAGAAAGACTTAGATAATCGGAATTGAGAAACAGTAAGACAAAAAGTAAGAAGGGAAACATACAAAGAAGAGAAACACATGTAAAAGTGGTAATATTCAGAATGATAATAATAATAATAATAATAATAATATTAATAATAAAGAAAATGAAATAAAAATAAGTCAAACAGAAATTTAAGGGCAGAAAAAAATAAGAAGTAAACATAAAAATACAGACTGTCGTTGAGCAAGTCAGTGCAAACATTGCAGGATTGGAATTGCAACTGACTGGTTTAAAAGTAGCTATATCAATGGGCTAGGTGTGGGCTGGTGGCCCATGTCAGAAGGTCTCGATAGCATTTCATCAGCCAAAGCGTCCACTTGACAAAATGAAACACTGTACAGGTTCAAAGTCTGACATTTGCTCACCGTTGCTCGGTGGTTCTCTCTGGGTACTCCGATTTCCTCCACCTGTAAAACTGTACGACAGGAGGTCACCCTGGCTGTCGAAAGTGACGTTAAATAAATAAATAAATAAATAAATAAATAAATAAATAAATAAATAAATAAATAAATAAATAAATAAATAAATAAATAAATAAATAAACCGAACTGAGTTTAGAGTGCGCAGGCATCAGCTTACATCTGGGTCCATTTTCCAATTCACAATTTTGTTAATGTTGTGTTATATGTGTATTTGTATTTTTCATATTTTTGGAAATAAAATATTGTCAAATGAAATGAAATAAAAAAAAAAACAGGTTCTATCGCATTCGGCCAAATATTAAACCCCTTGAACCCGAGCGGCCGCTTTTCCGGCTCAGAAGTATGATACGTCATAATTTCCTTAAGTGGGATGGCTGCTGAGTGAATGTGTGGAGTAGACCAATTAATATTTTCAACGTGCAGCTCCATGGCTGCGCGTTGAAAATTTTAATTGGTTTACAACCAAATAATGAATGTGGACTCTTCCAATTGCTGCCATTGAACTGACATGGAAGATACCACCAGGGTTAAAAGGGTAAAGGATATTTAGACCGATAACCCTTTAAAAAATATCATGTGGTCTTGATATGATTTCTATTGGTTCATACGAGTATTCCCAACTACTTCTAATGATTCGAATAGGAGCCAATACTATAAAACTTTTATAATTGTATTTTCTAGAATTGTATTTTCTAGTTACGAGTTACGACTTTAAATGCGTTGAAATGAACCATTAGCATTTTCAAAGATCTGGCAATTTGCCACTTGGCAAATTGCCACATCTTTTAAAATGCTGATGATTCATTTTGGTAAGTTGTATTAATAGGTAGAAAATACAATTCTTGAAAATACAATTGTAAATGGTTTATAATATTGGTCCAAGAATAGATGAGGAAATTGTTCAGCAGTTTGTCACTGATATGCTTATCACCACAAAGGCGTGCCAAATCAAGCATATGAACGTGCGAAAAACACGGGAAAAAGAGGGGATTAACCACAATGGAGAGTTTATCGCGCAACAGCATATACAAAACTATTCACGTAGACCATACCGACTGAGAACAACGTTGGTTTCAATGCAAGTCTAAATTGCGTAAACGCAAGCTTGCGTTATCTTAGTAGATTTACTGTTACGTTGTGGTAGTAATGACGACAACAACAGAAGCACATTTACAGCCAATGACGCCAAGTTCCATACTGGATTCACTGAAGGGTGAGCATGAAAAAATACGATCCATAGTTAATTCTTGCTCTTTTTATTAGAATATGTACAACATTTTTACTTTTCTTCTCACGATGCCCTGTAAAAGTCCCTGTCAAGACCATTTTAAATGTCAACCTTGATGTTCTTGTCGACTTTAAAATTATCAATGACCTCTGAACTGGTTGTCTACGGAAAATGTTTTACCACATCGTTTTCGGGATTGTTGGGGAGTTTCGCTATTTTTTTTTTTACATCGGTTTTTTTTCAATACTTTGAGGCTGAGCGGGTCGATTGGTACACTTATTTCTTTCATTGGTTCAGTTTCTCATCTTTTAGTTTGGAGGGCTTTACTCAAACGACAGGGCTCACCTTACAACTGATCGTTTGTCAAAACCCCTATTGTCCAACTGTCGCAGCGTTAAAATATTTAATTTTCAGCATTTTATTGGAGGTTCGTCACAATGTCTGCTTTACTGATTTAAATATGTATTCCTCATTACGGAATTTCGTTTCTTTCCAGTAGAGGTTCATTTTCAAGTTAAAGTGTTAATTTTTGCAGGTTGTTACACTGATTGCAGATAACAAAATGTTAAACCGATCTCTGACTTTATTGTAGGTCACGTGATTTTCACTTCACTGCTTGCAAATTAACATCCTCTACACTTTGCATGCAGTGAACACTAATTAAATCATTGCTCATTGAATAATCTCTTTGATTTGCTAAAATAGTCTGCCCTGTCCAGCATTTTGCACTCTTGTATTTGTGACCTGTTAATATCATCTTGTACTGGAGTGTTCTTTGAAATTTTGTTCTGCATCTATTCGTTTAAATCGGTTTGTGAATTTCTATGTGAAATAGCGAAAGTCCAGTTTTGTAGTGTTTAATTCAGTGGATTCAGGATTCTTGCCGGATTTTGGAAGTTCAGGTACAGTCAAATTTCCATTCTGTGCTATTCAATTGAATATGTTTACTGTATTGCCGGTTTAAGGTATTAATGTAATAACATTTTGTAATCTAATATAAGTAATAGAATTTTGTGTATTTTGAAATTCCCACTTCTGATATTCCTTAAATTCAAATTAAATATACACAAATTATACATGAAAATGAAGGTTGGGAGGTAGAGAACACGCAAAAGACTTATAATTATGATTTTGTTTTTTTATGGAAATTCGTGGTATCGAGTGATTTGCGCATGTCTGTTGAACATGGAATCCATCTTCAATAAAAAGTGCAGACAGTGCTGTCCTTTCCCCAAATTCAGTTCCATCGCTGCATGCGAAAGTGTTTCGAGTGCCTAGCTTTGTACTTGGATATGTGAAGCACATTTGGCCACAAGTTGTTCTAGTGAAATGTTATTTTATTATCAGTTCTGGTACGAATACGGTAACAGACTTCCAGGACCCAGTGGTGCCTGCTGTCAACTCTTTGTGTTTATTACATATGCTTCGTGTTCTATACAGTACGTGGAGAGTGCCACTAAATCACCCGCAGAATGGAGATTCCACCCAAGCAATAATTGCAAATTTGTTGCAAAGCATAACAAGCACAAGCAAAGTTTCAGCCAATGGACCTCCGGGTTTAACCCGGAGGTCCATTGGCTGAAACATTGCTTGTGTTTTTTGCCGATAAAACAAAATTTGAAAGTTATAGTTTGGGTGAGAACTCCACTCCGCGGGTGATTTACTTACAATCCACTCTCCACATACTGTACATCTCAACCTTCATTTTGATGTATAATTTGTGTATATTTATTTCCAATTGAAGGAATATAAGAGGTGGGAATTTCAAAATAAACAAAAGTCTTTTTATAGCACCTTAAGTTAATTTTAATGACGATCGAGTAGCCTGGTCATCATTTCACATCTCTGAAACGCGGAACCGTTTACTGAGACCGAGTCCGCCCTGTTCATTAAATACAGTTTTCACTTGTTAAACCTCTGCCGATTAATTTTTGTTATTGATGTTTTGACTTGGAAGGCTCGTCCGTATTTATTTTTTATTTATTTATTTATTGTGGTTTAACGACACTTTCAACAGCCAGGGTAACTCCTTGTCTTACCGTTTTACGGGTGGAGGAAGCCGAAGTACCCGGAGAGAACCTTCAAGCGGCGGCAAGCAACTGTCAGACTCCCCAACCTACTGACAGTGTTAGCATTGATTGAAGACAAGCACATGATAAACGTGCCGTACGCCTTAGCCTTAGTGCACAGCGCCACCGTGACAAACTCTTAATTATCGTAAATTGCTGCCTTAATTTTTATTTATTTATTTATTTATTTATTTATTTATTTATTGGAGTTTAACGACACTTTCGACAGCCAGAGTCACCTTGTGTCGGACAGTGTAGATGCTTGTTAACTTAACCCTTTCCATCCTTAACATCTGTAAGGCAAAAGTTTATTCTATGAGGTTCAAGAAATACCTCTACATTACCGTACATAGCCAAGTACAGTCAGATTCAGATTTAGATTCTCTATTCACGGTATACATACATGTAAAGTGGTACAGATAAACACATTGTACAGATACAATAAGTAGTATGCCGTGGGACGTAACATAGCCAGATTTGCTTCTACCTGCCACCCCCGGGGAGATAGAGTAATTGCAAATAGAATATGACCAAATGAATGAACTTAGAACAAAGTATGTGACACATGATGGGGAATGGGGATCATTTCGTTTCCGGTGCCAGACATTAGGTCCAACATATCCGCCAGCGGAAAGGTGATGCTTCAGGATTGGCAAGAGCAGCCTGCTTATTGGACTCCCTCCACTATTCATCGTAATGCCTTAGAGCGGCAACGCATCCCATCGTGAAGTTCGTTTCGTTTAGGCTGCCACAAAGTGGTAGATCATTATATTTGGGCGTGGGATCTACGTCAGCTGGATCACCATAGGGTGTCTAATGTAATGAATTTACCCTTAATAATTAGGGCGAATGCTCTTGTGACAGATAACCTGCTCAAATACGTGCGACAGATTATCTGTCTATTTGTTTAAATTATTAAGAATTTGCGTCTCTTAGAGACCTGTTTTTCAAGACAAACTCTCATAAAGTTTTGTCGTTCCTAAAGGAAATCAACCTTTTTAATCAATTTTAAATAGTCTGATTTTATTAATTTAAATTCTCATCTATCATTTATATCTGTTTCACGGGTTGATTTTCACAACTGTTTTGATGAACTGGACTCATTTTTTAATTCCATTGTTCGCTTGTCAGGTGTACTCCACGCTTTTCATCTCTTTTTTAACTTCTGCGTTGAAAATAATGATCATTTTAAACATTTCATACTTTCATCGCCACGATATAGCCTTAGTTGCTGATGTGGCGTAAAGCACCAATAAATAATTTTAATCACTTTGGTCTTTGACAGATCTGTTGTAGTTATTTTCTATTGTTATTTAATCTTTTTACTTCATAATTGGAAATGCGTTTTTTCACTTTCCACTGTTTTCTCGCCACGATATAGCCTTAGCTGCTGATGTGGAGTTAAGCACTAATAAATAAATTAAGAATTTCTTAATTTTACAATTGTATTTTCTAGAATTGTTGTTTATACTTATTGATATAACTTACTAAAATGAATTATTAGGATTTTAAAAGATATGGCAATTTGCCAGCTGGCAAATTGACACTTCTTTGAAACTGCAAATGGTTCATTTCAATCCATTTAAAGTTATAACTTGAAAATACAATTCTAGAAAATGCAGTTGAATAGGTTTTATAGTACTGAGCTATGCAAATAGAATTTTACGCGATGTTTATAGAACAACTGTATGGAAGAAGCGGTGCAGGTTGCAGAGGACGAGGATTCCAGATTAAGACACAGAGGATGACTATTACGAAAATTGACGATTTTCAAATTTACGAAGTGCAATCAGGGCAGTAGAGATTATCGAAAGGTCATCAGTGGAATATGACGAAATGAATGTGGAAGTTAATTGTCCCAAAACTAGGTACTGTCAGTAATGTTACGAGTTGTACTGTCGAGAGCGTTCCATAGTTTCGGGAAGGTGTATTAAGGAAGTTTATCTAGAGTCCGGCTCCGTGATGTTTCTACATATAGGAGGAGTAGAAGATGGTCATCTCATGCTGGTTTACCCGGACCTCGAGGTCATTTGCGCCCAAAACGCCCAGGCCATATTTAGGCTCCCCTCGCCCCTCCCTGTGTCCAAGCCCGTTAGGCCACCTTCACCCCCCCTCGTGCCCAAAGCCCCTTAGGCACCATCCCTGTGCCCAAAAGCTGTTAGGACCCTCCCCATGCCCAGACCCTATTGGGCGCTGTGTCCAAGATGGCGGCCTCCCCATGATATGAGTGACGTGACTACCATAATACACAAAGTGGGAGGGTTCCCCTCCCTCCCTGTACCCAAAGCCCATTGGGGCCCAAGATGGCGGCCCAAGATGGCAGATGACAAGATGGCGGCCTCCCCATGATATCTGTGACGTGGCTACCATAATACACAAAGTGGGAGGGATCCCCCTCCCTCCCTGTACCCAAGGCCTATTGGGACCAAAGATGGCGGTCCAAGATGGTAGAAGACAAGATGGTGTCTTCCCCCATGATATCTGTGACGTGGCTACCATAATACACAAAGTGGGTGGGATCCCCCTTTCTCCCTATACCCAAAGCCTATTGGGACCCACGATGGCGGTCCAAGATGGCGGATGACAAGATGGTGTCTTCGCCCATGATATCTGTGACGTGGCTACCATAATACACAATGTGGGAGGGCTCCCCCTCCCTCCCTGTACCCAAAGCCCATTGGGACCCAAGATAGCGTTGACAAGATGGCGTCTTCCCCCTTGATATCTGTATCAACAAGATGGCTGCGCCCTTTTGTGGGCATGCGCAATAAAACTTTTCAATATGGTAGTGCCCATGATATGTATGACGTCAACAAGATGGCTGCGCCCATATTGGGCATGCGCAATAAGGATGGTGCCCATGATATGCATGACGTCAACAAGATGGCGACCCATACATTTCTGGAGATGCACTCACGTAAAAGAATACAACATAACGGTCACTGATTTGGGAACATAGCGGTCACTGATGGGGGACTTGCTTTACCAGACGTTAACAGCAATTATACTGACTGTGGATTATTTTGTCTGGGGTGGATTTGGTACTTGTATGTCTGTAAGTTTGCGGTCTATTTCAGTTAATCGATTATTTAACAGACTGTATATATTTTAGCGTTTTCTGCCACTTACTGCAAAAAATGATCCGAAATCCATCGAAACTGAACCAGTACGAGAGAAACATAGCTGGCGAAAATATGGGGGAGGCTCTGGATCCGCCCCTTGTTTCACCAGTCATTGGTTGTGTTAAAATATATGCATACAAAAAACATGGCCCGGCATAAAAAGTGGAGGGGCTGAAGCCCCCAGCAACCCCCCCCCCCCGGTTCCGCCGCCCCTGATAAGGGCGTAGTATAATGTTTTCAGGACTACTTAAGTGGAGGATATGTTGTACTTTGATGGGACTATAGTTTGCACGTGCTATTTTTTAGCATAATCGGGATATGTGAGTATTGTGGTACAAGTGTTCAGCAATGCTTATTCCTAAAAAAATCACAGATTTTTCTCTTTCTGTGGCCTCAACCTTGTTGATGTTTTGGTTAATTATTTTTACCGCTTGACAGCAATTATTGTTCCTACGTTTGTTTGGCTTAATTATAATACAAGTGTTTTTAGCATTCAACATTATCTATTACGCGGAGCACCATTGGAATAGTTTTTAAAGTACGTCATTTAAATACGGTGTTATGAGATTATTGTGAGAACCCGAGCAGTGTACAGTGGTGTCATCGGCAAAAAATAAAAAATTGAGTGATGTTGAGTTACTTATATCATTTATATATAAAGGAAAAGAACAGTCAAAGTTGTGATCTCCATACATAACATATTAAGACCTGTTTGATAAGTAACTTCTAAACCAATTGTTGGCGACATATCCTACGCCTCACCTTTCCAGTTTACCTAACAGTATTTCGTGATTTCTGGTGTCAAAGGCGCTTTGGGAAATCCATGAACAATGCAGAGGTGCAGATACGGTTAAACCATGTGGACACGTCGCACTGAGGGAATGCATTTATTAGTTCAACCCTTCCTCTGCTGGTAAATCTGCCAGATTATGTATTCTAGGCCGGCCAACTGAACAAATTTACGCCAGTAAAACTATTGCTGTGGTAAAATGACTGTGTCTCTGCAAAAAACACCTTTAGTTTCGGCAGTTTTGAATCAGCATTTTAGATTCAAGCATTCATTTTGTGATTGAGCCACAGATGCTTCTACCGAAGCATCTCCAACACAATCACAAAACGAATATCCGGGGATCATCAAATTCGGATGAACCAGGGGTAAGTCCAGTGAATGCAGTCAGAACTGACCGGTGAATCCGACATGTTTTTATTTCTGATCAATACTTAGGTTGAGAAATGTTGTTTTGACCACAAATAATTCTTCACTGGTCTGTTATTGTTCAGCAATCGAACAAATTGAGAACACAAGTTAAGTTTATTATTTCACTAAAGGGTCATTGCTCTATGTTTGACATCTTAACACCATAACGATATTGAACCTTGGACTGAGGTAATACTTTAATACCAAATCCAAACCTGAATGTTCACTTCACAACTTTGGGGATAATTGTTTCTTTTATTGTCGAGGGCAATTTATTTATGTTCGACTTTTGCCTCGGCCCTTCCGCCAACCGACGCTAACTGACAGGGCTGGTATTTAAAATGTCTACTGCAGACAAAATGGAATAATGTTGTATAAAGTTTGGGTTTGTCTGCATCACCTACCGTGACACCACATTTTCAGAAATAATGTATTACTCTACCTACTGAATATTATTATTATTAATGGCCAAACGTACCGGTGTAAAGATGAATATAATATTTGAGTTCAGACATGTAAATACTTGTATATTTTAATCAGTGGATTATGAACCCTTTCGGTATTGCGTAATAGGTAATACATTGGTGCCTTGTATTTTTCGGGGCCACTGTGTTCGCATTAATTTAATTGCAATGGAAAGAATTCAACTGTTTTGTAATAAATCAATCTGGATGTGTGATATACAGTCACGATACCTTTTTGAAGATTGTATGGGCATTGGTTGTTGTGTTCTGGCATAAACTCATTCCAGCCAAACATACCAACCCATGACTTCCGAATCAGAGTGATATTTCAGTGTTTACTTTTGCCTGAGTGATTAAGTAATAGAAGCATGTATTTGGGTTTTATGTGCGAAACCTTGATAGCATAATTTAATAGCTTCATGTTATGCGTATGTATGTGTGTTGGTGGGTGGGTGGGTGGGTGTGTTGTGCACATTTTACTTTTTGCCCATATTAATTTGTTTTGTTTCAATTTATTGGAGAGTGCCTATAGGCCCTCTCCAATGGATTGAACCAAGCCAAGCCCATTGCAACGGATGCTACTAATTAAATTGATAGAGCACCATATTGGTTAGTATTAATTAGGAAAGTTGGTCTACACCCCAAATATGTAACAGTAACTGTCTCATTGGGCGATGATGAGAGCAACAAGATAAATATGATGAAAATGTGATATTCTGGCATCAAACATTTTTTATTTATTTCTGTCAAGCACACGAGTATTAACCGAACTAAACTCAGTCTCCAGAAGAGTCTGAAGCTTTACATGAATAGAGTTATTTCCCTTGATGTGTCTTTCACATAAACTGATACATTATTAAGGAATGATGGCAAATGGATTCTAATTCACGAGACATCTTCCCCTTAAAATAAATAAATAAAACTGAAAACTTTGAAGTGAAATAGAGTTCGAAAGAAAGCTGCAGCAATTATGCTATCTGTAATAAGTGGTCAAGTTTGAGCTACATAGTCAATTAACCATGCTGGTTTCTTGCGTTTTCTATCTGTGGTAGTGCTTGTATACTTGCTTGTATACTCTTGTTCAGTCTTTGCTAATGCCTGTTCCGGGACATTCGGACAAGAATCATTATCTCGCTGAACAACTGATTTTTCCTCAATATCAGTTGTATAATTACTTTTATTTACATTTATTTTGTTTTGTTCTGGTAAACTTTCAAATTTATTTATACATGTAAAATCGAAAGACGAATCCGGTGCCAACTGAAGATGACGACGATATCTGTGGTACGACCCTTTTGGTGTTTGTACACAATAAAAACTTATTTAGCACAAATCCATGGCAATTTTTTGCCAGGGTCCACAGGACAACATTGTTGGTTTTAATGGCTCTATCTTTTGTGAAGGCCTGTCAATTTGACAGTGAGAGCAATTTTCAATTAAATTCTTCAAGTCTTTTGCTATATAAGGCCACCGCACAGTAAAATTTTCTCGTTCACGACATTTATTGATTCCAATTTGATCACTGCGTAAATTAATTAAAATTTCAGTCTGCATTTCCTCTGGAATGACTATTCGCTTGCGGTGTGTAACCATTCCGTTAGGGACTGACATTTCAGAGCGAAATATGAAAAAACTCATTATCTATACCGTGTTAAACTTGGCTTGTCTGGCCAGCCATTTTTAATAAATTGCATTACTTGAGAAAGTTTCTTGTCACGTGCTGTTGCTTCAGCAAGCTGCATAATTTTAACATCAGAAATGGGTCTTGACTTTTCGACCAACTGGACATACAAACTGATATCTTTAATAATTGAATTTATATGTTTTTCTTCAATATCTCGTCTATACTTTTCAGTGGTACTCTAGATAGTGTGTCAGGGACTACCAGGTTCTTACCTGAACGGTGTTCTGCATGCACATTAAACCTACATAACCCCACGAGCACCTCTGATACCTAAGAGGTGCTTTATCTAGATCATATTTGTTAATTAAAGGAATAAGTGGTTTGTGGTCACTTATCTCTTTACCCAACGTAATGGCCAAAACCGACCAGCGCGATTCACAAAATCGACAATTAATTTTTATTATTTTTTCATTTTTTGTCTCAAAAAATAGTTTATGACCCCCTCATTTGAACGAGCTTGGCCTATGTTTTTAAGACAAAAAATGAAAAAAAAACAGTTAATCATGAATTTTGTTTGCAATTGTCGTCTCCTTTTCATGTTACGTAAACGGTTAAAAACAAAAATGAATCTAACTATACCAAATATCTTGAGAATTTCTCACAATCCCACACTCCTTCTAAACATTCCTTTTCAATTTGAGCCCAATGTTTTTTCTGTATCCGTCAGTGTTCTGGAACGGAAAGCTATTGGCTTCAAATCTCCAGAATCATTGATAAACAAGGCGACTCCTAACCCGAAGCTACTTGCATCAGCAGAAACAACAATGGGTTTATTCTTATCGTAATATGACAAAACTGGTGCTTCAGTCAATAATGTTTTGGCTTCAGAAAATGCTTTGTTCTGTTTTCCCCCACAATGCTATGCCACATTGGCTTTAAGAAAATCGGTCATTGGCTTGAGGATGGTTGACAAATTACTAACAAATCTCCCAAGATAATTAATCATTTCCAAAACTCTGTGTAACTGTTTTACATTGGTATTTATTTATTTATTGGTGTTTAAGGTCACATACTTATGCACAATGGCTAATCGTGACCGTGACAGTTTTACGGGTGGAGGAAGCCGGAGTACCCGGAGAGAACCACCGAGCAACGACGAGCAGCTGTCAGCTCTCCGACATCGTAACTCTGAACTCTGCACCGCAGCACAGGGGCAGGGTTAGATTGGTTGAAGACATGCGCACCATCGACGTGCAGTACGCCTCAGTACACAGCGTCATCGTGCCCCCATGTAGGCAATCGGGGTGAAGTGTCTTGCCCAAGGTGGGATGTTTTACATTGGTGGAGCTTCCAAATCTGCAATGGCCTGAACCATTTTCGGGTTTGGTGATATGCCCTTTTCATTTATAATGCGGCCAAAATACTGAATTTCGCTCTTTCAAAAAACTCACATTTTGTTTTATTAAATTTCAACCCTGCACCTGCAATGCGGTTTAAAACTTCTAACCTACAGTCATGAATTTGTTATGTTGGAGCATAAATCAAGGTATCATCGATCAGGGCATCTACCCATTCAATACCCTCCAATAACTCACTGATTTTCCTCTGATAGTCTTCAGGGGCGGATGACACACCAAATGGGACTCTGTTAAACATGTAACGACCAAAAGGTGCTATGAATGTAGTCAACTGTGAACTTTCTGGATCTAACGGAATTTGGTAGAAAACACTGGATGCATCAAGCTTGCTGAAAACATTGGAAACCACTAATTTGGGTGAAATATCCTCCAAATTGGGAATTATCAAGCGTTCTCGCTATACAGTTTCATTTGATTTTTTTTAAATCTGCACAGATTCTCACGTTCCAGTTTCTCCACGTTTACCACAGGGACCAATGGCGCGCACCAACCAGAGGGTTTGGTAACTTTTTCAATTAATTCCTCTTGGGTCATCCAATCCAACTCTGCTTTAACTTTATCAAATAAAGGGAAAGGTACCCGACGAGCCGTATTTACTGAATATAGTTCTGCTCCTTGTTTCAATTCTATTTTAACAGAGACACACTTGAGTTTTCCTAAAGTACCAACAATTTCTTCTTTAATTTCCTTAACTCTTTTGACCAAATTCATATACAGTACGTGGAGAGTGTATTATCACTAAATCACCCGCAGAGTGGAGATTCCACCCAAGCAATAATTGCAAATTTGTTGCAAAGCATAACCAGCACCATCATTGTTTCAGCCAATGGACCTCCGGGTTAAATCCGGAGGTCCATTGGCTGAAACATTGCTTGTGTTTTTTGTCGATATGTACAAAATTTGAAAGTTATAGCTTGGGTGATATCTCCACTCCGCGGGTGATTTAGTTACAATCCACTCTCCACGTACTGTAATTTGCAGCAGATCTACCTAAGAGATTGCTTCTCCCCTGAGATTACAAATATTCTAAATTTAAAATGTTTCCCATTTGATCATGTTTGGGCAACAACATTTCCCTTACAATTAATCTGACCTTCCGGGCTAATTAATTTAGAATCCGATTTGTATAATGTAGGTTTTTGTTTGAGAGAATTGAATGTTTGTTCACTCATAACTGAAGTGTCAGCTCCAGTGTCAATCTTAAATTTCACAGATGTTTTTAAATTGTCAAGTTTGATCTGCCATGGTTCAACTTCACTAAGGTCAGTGTTAATAGAGCCTAAGAAGTAACTTGTGTCCTATGTAACACAAGTGGTTGGAGGTATAAAATTTTCACAATTTATCTCATGAACAGTTCTTCTTGTTCTACAGCAAACTGCAAAGTGATGTTTTTATGACAAAGTCTACATTGCCTTCCCGTGGCATGACATTTGTATTTTTCTTGATATCTGTTGGACCGTTGACATTTGTGTGAACTGCTGTATGGTTTACTGCAGTGGTGGCGCCAAGGGGTTGGGGAGGGTCGGGGGGGGGGGGGTGTGCAGCCCCCTGTCGGAGAGGTCAAGCCCTCCCCCCCCCCCCCCCCCCGTCGGAGATTTTTAGTCAGTCCGTCGGAGAGTCTCATAAACCCGACTTCACGAGAAATTTCCGACAATCGAATGTAGATATCTCGTCTTGTCAGTCTCAAACCCGTGCAGCACTGGAACTTTGATAGAGAATAGTGATTCTCACCACGAAATTCCTTAATGTAGTTCGTCAAACTGGCTTTATAGATGAAATATTTCCCGACCTTATTATAATATGTTTACTTTAACCCTTTACCTAAGGTAACGGCCAAAACCGGCCAGCACTGTTCTCAAAAATCGCCAATTAATTTTCATTATTTTTTTCATTTTTTGTCTCAAAAACATAGGTTATGACCCCTCGTTGGAACGAGCTCGTCGAGCTCGTTCCAACGAGGGGTCATAACCTATGTTTTTAAGACAAAACATGAAAAAAATTAGTTATTCAAGAATTATTTTTGCAAGTGTCGTCTGCTTTTCCGGTTAGGTAAAGGGTTAAATAATCAACAAACATACTCAATTTGCTTCTATTTTGGTTCTCCAATTTACCAATTTTCACTCATTTTCCTTCGTTTGGGAGGTAAAATGTTACAGCCCCCTGTCGGAGAGGTGAGCCCCCCCCCCCCCCCCCCCCCCCCCTGTCGAGAAATCCCTGGCGCCACCCTGGTTTACTGTTGTATGGTTTACTGGGTGATCTAAACTTTGAAGCCTCACTTGGACTTGGTTTACGTGTTGGTTGTCGAGTGTGCCGGACCTCTGCAACACCAACCTCAGCCTGAGCTTTTACTTGACCCTTCACCATTTCACAGATTCTTGACATATTAATTGCTGTGGACAAATCTAAATCTGGCGTTAACTGTAACTTTTCAGACTATTCGTTGTCTAATAGTAAGACAACTATTTTGTCATGAACCTGTTCCGACTTAGTGTCACTTTTAAAATCACATTTCTCTTCCAGTTCATACAAACTGCGAACGAAAGTTTCAACTGATTCCCCTCTGTGCTAGACCCATTGGTGAAACTGAGCCCTTTCATGGATAATATTACGTTTTGGAACAAAATGTTCGTTGAATGTTTACAACACAAAATTATAATCTTTCGCCTGCTCATCAGTTAAGTTAAACGAACTGAAGATATATTTTGGCTTCTTTTCCCATTGAATAGACAAGGGAAGGTACTTGGACTTCTTCCGTGTCCTTATTTAATTTTGCGGCGAGTCGAAAGCGTGAGAAACGCTGTTTCCATTCTGGCGAATGTTGTGACCTTGTAAAGTCAAATTGTTCTGGTGACAGAAATTTCGGCACGTTCTCGATTTGTTTTTTCAGCATATCAGTGGTTGTCACTTGTGAAAATTGAACTAATAGCTGTTTTCCATCCTTCAGCAATTTCTGATACCATGTCTCATTGGGTGATGATGAGAGCAACAATATAACTATGATGAAAATGTGATATTCTGGCATCAAACATTTCTTATTTATTTCAGTCAAGCACATGATTGTATTAACCAAACTAAACTCAGTCTCCAGAAGAGTCTGAAGCTTTACATCAATAGAGTTATTTCCCTTGGTGTGTAATTCACATAACATGATACATTGTCAAGCAATGATGGCAAAAGGATTCTAACTCACGAGACAGTTACTTATTTATGGTTTTCATATTGCTTTTAATCTGAGAATTCGTTACAAATGTATTGTGTGCATGCTTGTTTCCTTGTGTTTGCCACAAACATGTATTGAGTATACACAGTTTGCAAACGAAATAGGCGATTCTGCGTTAAACCTTATTCCGCCTCATTGTATGTATCAATGGGTCCAGACTGGTACACAACGTCGAACAAGAAGTAACCTTGCCAGAGTGATCAGTTAGGTTTCTGTTCTTCACACCAATGTCACCAGTTTTCATCGTATTGGAAACTGTATTACTCCAATCGTTTGTTTGTCAAACCGTGGTAAAACTGTCCCGGGTTTAGGACCTAATGGCTCTTCATAAAGGAGGCCCGGTTTTAGGAACAAGAGATTTTGTTCATTGCTGATAAAGCCAGGGTCGGCCTGGTATTTTCACAATGCACACGCCTAGGAACCTCGACTCGTTTATTCTCGCGTCTAGTGAGTGCCTTGCGTTTTTTTAGTTTAAACAATATTTCTTTCCAATGATATCAGGTAGCAGTGTACTATAGTATGTTAATTGGTTTCGACGGAAAGCTGAAGGCTTTTTATTGTTTCCATATATAAAATAATATTACAGAAACATTTTAGATGGGATATCACAGATATCAAATGTATACTGATCATCATGTTTGTCAAAGAGCCGAGGTATTATGCGTTTGTTCGATTTTATATTGGAAACAAAGGCTCAAGAGAGAAAGAGAGAGAAAATAAATGATATTGATAATAAAGAATAGAGAAAAAATACAAAACAACCCAGCACTGAAGCAATAGGGGATGATGGATTATCCACAAATGGCGCCACTTACCGAGTTGGGGTGGGGTGGGGGCTTTATCAAGATACAAGTTCTCCCTGTATAAGTTTTGTCACAAGGTCATGCTTTGACTGCGTTTAAGAAACTCATAGCTTGTAAATATTTCCCTCTCTCATTCACTTTCTTTCCAACTCACGCCAGGGCGTAGTCAGAATTTTAAGTCTAGTGGTGGGGGCACACATCCTATTAGGGGGTCCTAGAATGACATGCCATAGGCCCGAGAAGGCGGGTGTTTTTAGATGGTTGCCCCAGCGGTGGGGGGGGGGGGGGGGGGGGGGACTTGCGTTTTTTTTAACAAAGTGTCATCTTTTGGTACAAAATCAACTTGAACGAGACCTAAATCATTGCGTAAAAAAGTCTGCATGCCTGAAAAGTATTGTTTTAAGGTCGCGACGTATTTCGTAGGCAAAATTTGCCATTCGGTAGTCAGTTATTTTTTTAAAAAAATGTCAGGTGTGAAAAGGGAGAATAGGATTTATTCTTTGTTTAGTTTAAACAGTATTTATTTCTTTATGTTAATATTTTACAAGAATAACACAATGCACTCACATTTATAACTACAAACGTTTAGCTTACACGAGGCTGTCTTCACATGGAACATAAATTATGCAGTCCACTTCTCATAGCGGGCAAATACTTTATACGTAAGATGAGCTACAGGAACTAATACTGTTTTTCAAAGGAAACGATGTGAGAAGTGGTGGTAGGAGGGAGGGGGGGGGGGCAGTGGTATCCATCCTAGCTCAGTAGTAGTTTACCGTCATCGTAGACTTGTTAACACTTCCAACGCTGGCGCCCTGGTAGGTATCATTTCAGTCAATACTGTCAACGGCGAAATGGGCGAAACCATCCTGATTTGTTGGGAGGTTCAATAATAATTTAACCCAACCACTCTGTCGATCTGTTGGATTTAATTATAACCCAGCCTCGCTTCTAAGGTTTTGCTCTTTAATGTTTCACTCCAGAGTTTTCCGGGCATTTCCAAAAATAACATGCCATACACTCACTTTAAATGCGAATATTCTTTTACTTAGTTATTTAACCCATAAATGTATTACATTTCCCAAATCTACTGAAAACAGATAACACTATCTGACTAAGTAGAAATAAACAATCTGAATGTGGGTGAAATAATCTATTATCAAATGCAAGGCTTCAACCTGCAACGTTGCATGAAAAAATACCGATGCCAGTCATTTTCAGCCACCGAGTAGCCCCAAAAGCAGAAATGTTTCCACTCTCCACATTTACATAACCCTGAAGCATATAACCCCCTGTTTCTAAAATGTGAAAAAAATTATGTTTCCGTCTCATTTTTAGTTGCATGCCTGGTAACAACTCCGTGTAAAAATGACATTTTAAAAAATAGCCTTGTTTTCGAGGCCACGGTTTCGCTGTTTATTTACCACGTGACCAAAACTTCAAATTCACTTGTCCAGTAAATCGACTAATATAATCATATATCTAATACTAAAAATATATTTCCAATTTGCATGGCATTAGTTTCAACATATACCCTATGTTTAGAATTACCCTTGTTCAATAATGTGAAACTCTTGAGCGGAATCTTTAGAGAAATAAAGAGTGATCTTCCTTGGATTTCACTCAGATAAAAGAATCTGGAGTCTCTCATGAGTTGAATGAACAAAAACCAACCACAAGTCTCTATTTTCAAGCATTAAAAAGCTACAGCATGGCCTTTGTGACTGCCGAATAGGTTTTGCAGCAGTTTTCGACTGATTTCCACTACCACACCACATCTTTTCAACTCCGACGTTTCACTGTGCCTCTGAGGATAACATTTTTTATTATTACCACCAGCTTCATTGACTACACAGGTCCTGTCAGCAGCACTGTTAAATACAATCAAAACGTTAAACAATAAGCAGTAACAACCATTGCTTTGGGAGTGGGGGTTGCTCTCTAGATATAAAAAGCAAACAGCTTAATGGACAGATGACATATGGACATTGCACCAATGACCAAAATAACAAAGTAGACACAATGACTGCAATTCTCTGGTGAATAATAACAATCAGGCTGTTCATAATTGCATATATATATCATGAATACAGTGCTCAGTGTTTCGGGAATGCACTGCTCTATCTAATGTGTTTTCCCAATCTGATGTAAATTCAAAAAGTTGAGAAA
>JAUFNR010000514.1:0-18387 GCA_031216915.1 Pictodentalium vernedei | reverse complement strand
TTCAACTCTACTACAAATCAATGAATGCTGAAAATGCAAATATCTATGATTAAAACACAATACATATTATTATTCATCATAATGTGAGGAGAAACAACAATGAAATTATATTAATCTGTCTGTCCACTCTAAAATGATGGAACATTGCAATTAATTACAAAATTCCCTGACAGAGATTCTCGGTCTTGTCCATGAGTGGACTGTCGAAGGGGCCTGTATGATCCCCCTTTGAGCCATCCCTTTCATTATCCTCAAATTCCTCAATCATTCAGAATGGTCCAAAATGACGGATGCTACTCTGATTATTCCCTCTTTGCATAAAAGATTAATCATATATACTATTCTGCCAGGGTTTTCTTACCTCTATTTCACGGAATGCACATTGTAAACATTATAACCATGTGTCAAAAATGAAAAGCCCAATTTAGGTTGTGTTTGGTGCAGAAACAGACAAATCTTATTTGTCTATACTATTGAATATGCACTTACCAATTCCATGTTAACCGTTTACCCAACTAATCGCCCACATCTAACCGCGTAATATGCAAATTCAGTAGCTGAAAAAATATTTTTCAGAAATTGTAACAAAACCATATCATGTGACCCCTCTTTGGAACGAGCTTGATGAGATCGTTCCAAAGAGCGGTCACATATGGTTTGTTGAAATTTTACGAAAAAATCCAAAACATTTAAAGTAATAAATTTTGAAATCATATGCGTTGGGTAAAGGGTTAACCTGTGCAATACATGCATGCTTGTTGTTTTACTCGTGGCTACATTTGAGTGTGACTATCAATATGTATGCAGTATGGGTCAAAATAAGTTGTAGCATAACCTCAATAACAAAGTATCCTGCAGCTGCTATGCTGATAATACCTGAATATGACATCATTTTCTGGAAAGCTCTCTGGAAAATGTCAGATGCTGGTATGATCAGGGAAGAAGCAGCAGGATACTTTGTTCATTGCAGCCCTCCTACAGCTCTCACCTGCCGAATAATAGTGATGTTGCTGTTATTAAATTTGGAAAAATGTTCAGCAGCACTTATATTTGGCCATCAATATTAATTGGCAGGTAACAGTACATTATTTGTATGAATATGTGGTGTATGAGAATGCAGAGAATGATGGCATCTATTTACCCAAACTCCTGGTTCCCAAATTCCAGGTTTTTTCCCATGTTGTGGAACAGCCAGTTCAGGAAGGAGAGCCTTACTGTAAAATGCTGATAACTTTGGAAGCATGGTGTTAGTCCAGAAGTCAAGATCTCGATGGATACGTTCGATATGGAGCTGGTGTGGATCCACTCTGCGTACAACCAGGTCTGCCCAGGGAAGGTTTAATATATTCATTTGACCTTGTATTTGATAGTAGAAAGCATGTGACAGTTTAAGCTTGAGCATCCCATCGATCTTTTGCAAACAGAATCTCTTCAATTGATGGGCAGCTTCTTCGAACATCATGATTTTGGTCATCAGTACATGTTTTATTTCTAAGATGCCATTGCCATGAAGTTGACTGGAGACATGACCATCCACACTTGCGCCAAGAAACGGATGAGCTCTATCCACATACAATCCCATTTTTTGGACGCTTACTTCTTCTCCTTGTTCCCTCAGGTGATGTATATATTCCTGTACAGCATACTTTTCTAGATGAAGGCCTCTTCTTGTAATTCTTGTCCCAGTAAACGATGAGTACAACAGTCTTTCGACAAGCTTATGAACAGGTATGGTTGGATTGCGTTTGACTATGCTGGCAAAGTTTGATGCTGTAATTCTTTTTTTCCTCTCATCGAGCCAATAACCAGATGAAGACTGTTCTTTAGTTTGGGACTCAATATGGTGAAGGATGGTTTCCGATACATTGACCTCTTTCTCATAATAAATTTCAGATCTTTTCTCTAATTCTTCTTTGCTAATATCTGTACTTTCTTCAATAATGTCAGAGCCATATTCAAGTCGAGCTTTTTTGGTTGTGTTTTGTTTCAAGGCAGACATCTTTCTTTTCCATCTCTTGATCTTATATTCCTTCTTCTTCTGATATATCCCAGCTTTTTCCAAGTGATGATCTCTCTTTGCATATTCTCCTGTGAATGCCCTGCCGGCCCTTGTCCCAGTAGCCTGTTCCCAAGCAAGAGGAGCCCAATTCACGCCCATGTTTTTTCTGAGAAAAGCTCCGTAGCATCTGTAATTCCAAGCACCCCGATTACAACGGTTCACTATTTTACCCCCATCAAACTTCATCCTCATACTCATCCAGCATTCGGCCAAGTTTGTTGTTGCACCAGTGAGTAGAGATTCTGCTTTGTCAGATATCTGCTTCAAATGGATTTTGATGTCGCGATGGAGGGACAGGTCTATCTCACAAGAGTCATCATCCTCTATCGATCTCACTGCAGAGAGCTCATCATGCGTCATGCCTTCTGACCAGTACTCTGTTAAATTTTGAAATATCTCATCATCATCTTCAACACCACTGACATGTTCTTGATCATGCACAGGTTGGCATGGAGTGGAGCTCTTACTGGTATCACCCTTTTCTTTTTTCTTCGTCTTGCAGAAGTCAGAACACTGCCTGTGGTCACCAAACACATGCTGAGCTGCATTCATGTCATATCTTAATAGCTCGACTGAAGATTTCTTTGATTTTTCAGTTGAAGGACCAATCTGACTTCTAAAGGATATCATCGACCTAACACATGAGACAAGTGTAACTCTCTTGACTTTGGTCAGCATGTTTTTGCCCCAATACTGTGGATTGTCGGCTACTAACTGTTCTAGTTTGGTTCGTAGACATTTTGTGATATGGTTGGCACATTCAATTTTTTGCACTTTTCTACCCCATATGGGAACTTCTTGTATCCTACTATAAACCGAACTATCTCCATCTCCCACCATCTGCATATACCTTACACCATGCATTCTTTCTGCCAAAAGGAAACCTTGTACAATTATTTCACTTTCCATCCCTTGACTGCTCCCTGACCAATTTCTGTAGCATTTGTGATCTGGAGGATTATGGTTGCGACTCCCGTAGTATCTACATTTTGAACAGTTCTTATTCAAGATACCCATGTATAGTATTTTACTGGTCACTGCTCCAATTATTACGGCAACTCCACCTGCAGCATTATAAGAATGTTTATGTGATCGCTTACTCCACCCACCGTCGCAAACAACTGTAATTGCTGGCATCCCTTCAACATCAAAGTCCTGTCTCTCCAAAGCAAGTCGTTGCTCCTCACATCCTGCTGCTAACATCTCGTTGCACACATTCTTCCCAAATGTACCCAATGCCACTTTCAATGTTGCTGAATGTTTGCCTACTCATCCCAGGCATGTCTAATGTTGCGGCTATCTCATTCAGGGAACTACAACCTCCACCTGTCACCATCTGACCCCAAACAGCCCTCGCATTAACATCAAAATATTTGTGATCTCCAAAATGACTTTTCCTACTGGTGTGGAAGTGGAAGACATGAAGACATCCTAGATACCGTGCCATGAGAATAGATGCCAAGCCATATCTCTTGGACTCTTTCAATAACTGGTATGTTTTTTTCTTAGCAGCAATGCGTACTAATGCAGCAGAACAATTTGTAACATGGATGACAATATTATTGATATGATCCTCTAATGATGACAAATCCACTATCCGGTAGCCTTCAAGCAGGGACCAGCCGTGAGGGCGACTAAGGCGATTAAGTCGCCTTTCTAAGCCCAAAGTCGCCTAGAAAAATAGTCGGGGGCGATTATAAGTCGCCCTCTAAAAATTGGCCAAAATGAGAAAAGGCTGAACTGAGTGATGCGAGGTTTACATGAAAACGAGTATTTTCAAAAATCGAATGTGCTCGAGTGTGATAAATGGGCATTTTAATTCGTCAAATAAACGTCCATTTATTTGAAATCACACGACAAGCAATTGTCCATTGTCGCTTTTGGCGGATTTTTTTTTTCTATTTTGTTGCGTTCCAGTCGGAGCTTCAAGTGTCGAAACGAAAATAGGTGACTTACGCGACTCAACAAAACAACCCAGTTTGAAAGTAGGTTACGTCGCTTAGGATGCCGAAAATGTATACACAACGGACGTATTTTATAACACATTATTTT
Source organism: Pictodentalium vernedei (assembly GCA_031216915.1). Taxonomy (NCBI): domain Eukaryota; kingdom Metazoa; phylum Mollusca; class Scaphopoda; order Dentaliida; family Dentaliidae; genus Pictodentalium; species Pictodentalium vernedei. The sequence continues at coordinate 14,276 of JAUFNR010000514.1, read as the reverse complement.
CATTTCGATTTGCTGACGACTGTTAACTGTTGGGCTGTCTATTCCCAGAAAAACACGATTGGAATTGAAACACATGAAAAAAAGCTTTAGTGATGTCAAGAAAAGCTTTGTACAGGACACAAGTGTGCATGTGGACGATCTTGAAAAAGGGTCCTCCTAAACATCGAAATGACATGAAATGACGCGGAATGACACCGGAATGCCATAAAAGTTAAAAAATTTATAGTAATTTATATATTTTTTATACTTACCAATGACCCAGACTTAGCTGGTGCTAACTCTAAAAAATCCAGGGCCAAACACAATTTTTGCCCCCCAATCCCCAAAATTTGCATCCAAAACCAAAAGAAATCATGTCCTATAGGACCTCCATACTTCGCCCCTACTGCGCATGAGCAGTGTCAAGGACGTTCCGAAATTGGCGCCAATTATCATTCTTACTGGCAGTGCCTGGTCAGCGCTATGTACTCAGCGGGGAGGTAAGAGTTCCCAACTCCTGGGAGGGCCGTCCCCGTCTGGGTCATTGGTAAGTATAAAAAATATATAAATTACTATAAATTTTTTAACATTTTTATACTCTACCAATGACCCAGACTTAGCTGAATAGTAAAAAGGCTGGAGGGCCTAGGACAGAGGAAAATCCAATAAGCTCAACTATATAATATAAAGGCAACCCCTCAAGGAGAAAAGGAGTATTAGGCTTTACATGTATCTTTCTTATTTTATGTTAAATTAGAAAGATACAATACCCTTCATAATTGAGCATAATAACATTCATGTTCTCTATTAACATCCAGTATAACCCTTTATACTAATTATTTTTAAAGTAAGCCAATAAATAAAGTTAGTCCAGAGAATTGAGACTCTTTATATTCTTTCAAAAGTGTCCGAGGATTGTATATTAACGCCCGTTTGACACTTGACATATACAAATGCTTCACACCGAGCTACACTTTAAAAATATGACATGAATGAATTTTTAACATTAACATTACACTTTAAAACCATCCCGGAAACGACTCAGAAATACTGACTTCGGAGGAGGCATTCCCTTGCTTTTCACTATAAAGCAGGTGACCTAAGGGAACACCCTCCCCCCCCCCCCCCTTCCCCTTGCCCTGGGTCAAATAGCCCAGAGCGAAGAGGGCAGCCGGACGGAGTCACTGCCGGAACAGAAAGCCTGCATAACTATAGTTGCAACTGTTTAGTGGACGACATTCTGAGCAACAGATAACAGACCTAAACAATGCAGGTCTCCAGAAATGGACTCAATATTTCTGAGATAAAAATTCGTGAATGTGGATGGCTGAGACCAATGAGCAGCCTTCATTAAATCTGTAATAGCAATACTATTAGCGTAAGCCCAAGAAGTAGCAAGAGCTCTTACTTCATGAGCCGAAATCTTAAGCACAGACTGCTGAGAAGAAGATAAACTCTCATAAGCAGTACGGATAGTTAATTGAATCCATCTAGCAATAGAATGGACCGAAATGTCCCTTCTATTAGGCATCAGAGACAGAAACGTTTTCGTCCCTTTCTGATAAACTGAGATCTCTGTTTATAGATACGTAACGCTCTAACAGGACAGAGTAAAGGCCTACGCCCGTCTGAAGACGGAAGAGCCTTAATAACAATAGGTTCCGGATATTTATTAGGAGCCTGATTCTTAGCTAAAAAACCCACATTAGTAGTGAAGGTGATAGTGTTCCCGACACTACGATAGTGAGAATCATCCACCGACAGTGCATGAAGCTCACTGACTCTTCTAGCAGAAGAGAAAGCTAAGAGAAAAGCCGTCTTATAAGATAAGAATTTGAAATCTACTGTCCCAAGAGGTTCAAATGGCTTTTCCTTCAGTTTAAGAAGAACCCAAGCTAAATTCCATTTAGGAATTAACCTAAGAGTTCTGGGTCTATTTATCGAGAAGTTTCTAACCAACTTAGATAAAGAGACATTAGATCCAATTTGTAAACTATCATGATGTGCATAGGTATCAGATAACATAGACCTATAACCCTTAATAGTAACAGGCTGCAGTTTGATTTCGTCAAACAAGTATACTAGAAAGTTTGCAATGTCTGGTATAGAGGGATCAAAAATATCCACAGAATGATCCCTACACCAACGACGAAAAACCTTCCACTTAGCCGCATAGTTTAGCGAAGAGGAGGTCCTCCTACAGTTAGAAATCGCGTCCACTGCTCGTCCTGTAAAGTGCTTGCCATGCAAGAAGGACCGCACAACGGAAAAATGTGAAGGTTGAGACCTTGCGGGTTGTGATGGAGTTGACGCGATTTCCCCTGCGAAAGAAGATCCTCCCGTGGAGGAAACTTTCGCGGTAGGTCCCACCACAGACACCTGAGTAGATTTATCCACGGTCTCTGTGGAGACAGAGATGCTACCAACAGAATCTTGCATTGAGATTGTTTTATCTTTAGCAATACTTGCTGAATTAACGGCGCTGGAGGATACGCATATCCTATTAGTGATGAACCGATATGGTCAACAAACCATCGGCCGATACCGATGTTAAAAAATTAATAATCGGCCGATACCGATGCCGATTCCGATGTTTTAAATTCCATGAAAATGCGTGATCGAACCCTGCAAAGTTGCAATTAGAATGTCAATGCGGGGTTGTGTTTCTTGGTTCTTGGTCAAATCGCCACCAAATCAACTCCCCAGACAATTTATCCGATCGTTTTGTGCAGTCCATTCCTCAGTGGGAAGAACGGAATCACCCGTGTCAGATTGACTCTCCCTGCATGGAATACTACATATTCTCCCAATAAGATTAAATCCTATATACATGTATTTAAAACTCATAGCAATCCTGTGGGAACTCGTACACAGATCGACAGACACTGTCCTGACTCTGGATAAATCCGACTTATTCCATTCTTCTCATGCCAGCCATAAGCCCAATATTCGATATGTTGAATATTCAGAATAGATCTCTCCATTTGACCATTTTGAAAATCACATGATTCTGCCCCACCATGGAATGGGGCTGGACGTTTCGTACACTTGTAGGACGTTTCGTGCACAAGCTACGACGTTTCGTACACGGGGTTCTGACTTCCTTGAGCCAAGTAAAGATGACAACCCCGTATGTAAAAATAATTTATACTGGATTATAATACCTTACAGTCTATTATTTCATATAAAAAATACTTAAAAACCCCAAAAATTTGCCTGTGTACTAGTGATGATATATGTATGAAATGTCTTCTTTTGTATACGAAAGTCAGTATACGAAATGGGATCAGGGACAACCCGCCCCAGGGACAAACTGCCTGACGCCTATTTTTGGGGCGGGTTGTCCCCATTTTTTTCTGATTTTTGAAGAAAAAGTTTTTGGGGGAAACATGTAGTAATATATAAAAAACAAATTTTTACTCACTTTTTTATCGAAAAATTATCCAATTTTATCGAAAATTATCCACAGTGATCCTATTAAAACATCCCAGAATGACTGAATTAAACTAATAACAGTTGTATACTGAATTTGTTGCATGTTGAGACAAGTCAGAAGTGGAGTGTTGTTTTAGTCATGTTGTTTCAGTCGGGTACCCTCTAAGGGGAATGATATTTGTTTGATGAGAAAAAATCAAATGAACAGACATGTCGTTTCAGCGTGATATGGATTCATCACAGCGTTGATCACTTTTCCTTTATCTAAAACTAATAAGACAATAAATGTGCCTTTTAAGCTGTCAACAATCATTGACTCAGATGAAGCCATGGACACGTCCGAGACAACAAACAGTCAAGCCACTGAAACATCCATTAATGAGACTCCCACAGATACCATTACCACAGATTCATTCGGAATTATTCCTGATATTACTTTTAATATCATCATAATTAAGTCCAATAAACAAATCTATTGTCCGCTAATTAATAATGATCATATTATAAGTAATAACAGCTGAATAGTTCATTTGTTATTACTTATAATCCAATCATAGTCCAATACCATAGTCAAATAGCTCATAACTGTGGCGCATGAAAAACTTGGGGCGAGTTGTCCCAGCTGGTTTCGGCCTTTGGGGGGGGGGGGGGGGGGGGGGGGGGGGGGGGGGGTTCGTGACATTTCGGCCTTGAGAGTTGAGACGTTTCGGCCTGGGATGTTTCGGCCGGGACGTTTCGGCCCCATAATTATATAAGAGGCCGAAACAACCCACATTGGGAGGCCGAAACGTCTTACTTTTTAAGCTTTTACCAAGTCATTTCGGCCCCAATAAATAAATATTTGCGTAAGACGCAAATTCACGCAATAAATATTTTCAAATATAATTCAACATTTACACCTCTGGAGTTTTTTTTTCACAGCTCAGTACATAATTAAACACAATGACAAGCTGTCAGCTGTCACCCATATAGATGATTCTTGAGTTTGGTTTTCACAACTCAGTTTGTTTTGAAAAACAGCAAACCATCATCATTTCATTTAAAATTTCATTTCATATGTCAAACTTGAAAAACGACTGAAGGAAGCTTGGGGTAAATGGGAGCATACACCCCCCCCCCCCCCCCCCCCACGACCCGACCCTCTCTTAAATGAATTTCTCGTTGTTTGGCAGTGACTAAAATAAGCTACAATTATTCGATTTTTTACTGATTTCATTTAATTTAATAAATTGCCAGATTATGCCCAGATAAGTCTGTACCATTGTTATTTATATTTGTCTCAAGTAATTTTGCATAATTATTCATTGAAGTGGCTCCATTCAGCTTTTTTCCACGAATAAACGAAAAATTATTTCATTTTTTACGAGATTTTGTTTAATTTAATATATTGCTAGATGAGTCTAAATTTGTCGCGTAAATATTCATTGAAAGGCTTCAATGAATCAACGCAAAATTATTTCAATTCTATCAGATTTAATATAATTTAATGATTGCTAGATAAGACTAACCCTAATTTTTATATATATCTGTCACAAATAATTTCGTGTTTATTCATTGAAAAAGCTCCACTGCAGTGTTTTCAACGAATAAACGCATATTATTACACTTTTTCAGATTTAATATTATTTATGTCGTATAAACCCATCTTCTTTCGAATTAGTGAAATAAAATTCAGGCAGAAAATCAGTATACACACATTGTCAGAGCATTCTTCGGCTGAATCTATTTTATTTACGTTGTCCCTCCACCCTCTTTCTTCGAGGCCGAAACGTCCCAGGCCGAAATGTCTCAAGGCCGAAATGTCTCAAGGCCGAAACGTCCCGATCCCGTTTCGGGTGGGTTGTGCCGTTCCCTACGAAATGCCTGTGAACGAAACGACACTAATCCTCCATGGAATGCGCACGGTGTATTGTTTTCAAAGAAGCTGCCTTGTATTGTTTACTTCACTTGTCTCCCACCAGATTTTTTTTCGTAATACAGTACTTATGAATACATGAAAAATGAAACCGGCACCGACAGTCTGACACGATTTGTTTTAATAAGAATTGTGCGATTTCCAAAATGGAATAATATAGGAAGGCTAAATTTTAAACAATGATGACTGATGTCACAACTTAAGAAACTGGGCCGAGATTTCCAGGTAATAAGAATCATACATAACCGTGTGACAAACTGAAATTGCGGTTTAGCTTTAAATTATTCATAGAATATTAAAATGCACAAAATTTTAGAATCAGTAATGTTGACACGTTCCCCGGACGTTTCAGGTGTAAACACTCTTTTCGACGATATGGCCGTGAGTAAAAAAAACCCGACCGTTTATTTTTACCTTGTAACAATCAGCGCACCCCTATCGGCAAATGATGCCCTTTTTGCCGATGCCGATGATTCACCGATTACCCCATTATCGGCTGATGCCGATGGCCGATGCCGATAATAGGTTCATCACTATATCCTATCATTCCGTCCCAAGGGATCGACAGAGCGTCTATGCAAATGCTCTTGGATCCGGACACGGAGACACATACGTCTGCAACTGATTGTTGAGATGTGTCGCAAATAAGTCTATCATTGGCCGTTTCCATTGGTAGCAAATCTGATTGAATACTTGTTTGTTGAGAGTCCACTCCGACGGCAACAAGCGAGCCTTTCGTGAAAGGGAGTCTGCTAGTACATTCAGACGACCCGGTATGTGACGGACCGAAAGAAGAACCTGATGTTCTAGAGCAAACAGAAGGATTCTTTCCGTTAGATTGAACAACGGAACTGAATGAGTGCCTCCCTGATTCCGTATATACGCCACTACTGTCGTATTGTCGGATAGGATTTGGACATGAGCATTGTGAATAATGTCCATCCAATGACGTAACGCAAGCCAAATTGACATCATTTCCTTGATGTTTATGTGCTTGCCCAGGAATTGCGGATCCCAAAGACCCTGGCATCTCGAATCCGTTGGGATCAATGATGCAACCCCAACCTGTTTGACTGGCATCCGTCATAATAGTAAAACTCGGATCCGGCAACTGCAGCGGAACTCCCTGAGTTAACCACTGAATGTTTGCCCAAGTCTGAATCTCTCGTTTCACTTGATCTGACAAGAGAACGTCTATGTCGAGCGAATGAATTTTCACACTCCAATTCTGAGTCAAGAAAATTTGGAGAGGACGCGTGCGTAACCGCCCCATCGGAATGAGATCTGCAGCGGCTCTGCACAGACCTATCAGTCTCATAAATTCTCTCGCCGTGACTTTGTCTGCGTGCAGACAATAGCGAGCGTAACAACTGACTAATTTCGCTCTGGTTAACGGAAGACGAACGAGATTGTTGTGCGTCTCGAAGCTCATTCCCAGATGTGTGAATGACTTGGACGGCACCAGATCCGACTTCTCCTCGTTTACTATAAAACCGAGACGTCTGAGCAATAGAAGTAGATTCTGAACATCGTTCTGAAGCGTTAACTCGTTGCCGTACCTCTGAAGAATGTCGTCCAGGTAGGCCGACGTTACCGCAGACGAATGATCTTGGAAATAGATCATTACCGAGTTCATTACCCGAGTGAAAGCCCAGGGTGCTAGATTCAATCCAAAGCACATCGCCCGGAATTGATACACCACTCCTAGGACTGCGAAGCGTAGATACTTTCTGAATGTCGGATGTACCATGACGTGAAAGTACGCATCTTTGAGATCTATGCTCGTTGCATAATCGTTCACCCGAATACTCGCTCTGACCGACCGAATCGTCTCCATATAAAACTTTGGAGCGACGATCAGCTTGTTTATCCAGCTCAAATCTATGACTGGACGGAACGAGCCGTCTGGTTTCGGAACCAGAAACAGATGGCTGTAGAATCCCGGAGTCTCCTGGTTTTCTACGACCTCTACCGCGTTCTTCATTAAAAGAGACTGAACCTCTGATAATAGAGTGTCTCTTTTCTGCGGATTTGACGGAAGTTGAGTCCATTTTGGACTTCGAGTTAATGGAGGCTTTCGTTTGAAGGATATCTTTAGACCTTCCGAAGTCACCCCTCTCACCCAAGGGTCGTCCGTACTCGACGCCCACTCTTGTGAAAAACTCGACAACCTTCCGCCAACCGGTACGCAATAGAGGTTTAAGCCATCACCTCCTGGACCTGCGGTAGGAGAAACCACGTCCTCCACGACCCGCACCTCGTCCGTCGACCTCGGGGCGTACAACCGGTTGTCCCGGCCCGAACGTGAGTCGCTACCTTGACGGTCTCTTGAATAAGACCAAGAGGACGCACCGGAACCTCTATAGGGCGCATTAGACCCAGAAGTGCCTATCTTACTCTTATCTGCCGTGTCCGACTTCTTAGAAGCAGATTTGAACAGCAGAGAATCCGAAGCTTTCTTTGTAATTTTATCGTAAATTGCAGAAAGCTTGCCGTCAAAGAGAAGTTCTCCGGAGACCGAAGCGACTCTGAGAGAGTTCTTCACCTTAGTATCCACGAGTGTGGATGTAGCTAGGGCTGCGTCACGTCTAACCAACTCCAGGTTTGCCACTGAAAGGGCGGAGTTACACGTGGAATAAGCTACTGCCCTTGAAAGAAGTCTTAAAGAGGATTGTATATCCTGAAATTCTTTCCCTTGAAGGCGCAGTGATAACGCCTTAGTAAGGTGATCTGCATAAGATAAGGCATCTAAACTGGCTCTGTTAGACGAAATAGTTGTTTCCAACACCGCGGTTGGAATAGACGCCGGCGACGGTAATGATAGTTCTAAGTCTTCCGCCTCATCGTCCATACGCAGAGGAACTCTCGGGATACCCTGTCCTGCCGTGTCGAATTTATTCCTTGCATTAATGAAAGGCAGGTTGAGAGTATTGGCGGACAAGAAACCTGCTTTCCCCGTTTTGGAAGCAAGTTTGAATATAGCGTCATTCAATAATTCAAATGTTCTTGCAACATTATTGGACTGAGACGGAAACTCGGGAGCGATGTCCCTGAACCGCTCAAAGAAATCAGAGTCCAATGACGCTATAATTCTCTTGTCCGGAACCGCAGCAGTCTGGCCCGATGGAACAACTTGAGGGAGAAAGTGCCGGATGAAGTCCATGGCAGCTTTATGTTGTTCCGAAAGGGATAGCTCCAAGTCATCCGTATCCCTTTCACCATCCGGTCGGACCTCATGATGCTCCCGGTCGTCCGCCCCCGATGCTTCGGCGGAGCGTACCGACCCAGCGCCGTCGGATAATTCCCGATCCGACACCGTTTCTATCTGCACAAGTACGTCCGACATCAAGGCCTGCGGAGGCGCAGTCTTTCGCTGCTTCGCCGAGGGCAGCTCCGCATCTGATGACTCCCGCATACTTTTCCTATGCGAACGTCCGGAGTCCATCGGCCTCGTGTCCCTGTCTACCAGATGGTGTGACCTGGTCGCCGAAGAATCCCTGATCGGCGAAGCTGGTAAAATATCGGCAGTCACGTAGCCAAGGTGCGGTCGTGTGCGCTGACGAGAGGAAGAAGCCTGAGCAGTCTCCGCGGACTGCCTATACAACGGAGCGTCCTGAGCTTGCGATACATTTTGTACCACAACATCTAGTCCCAGATGTTGTTGTACGAGAGAGGGGCCTCTCTCGCTCGCGGCCCGGCTGGACCTGGACGAGCTAGGAACCGGACTCAAAGGCTTCCTCCGATCTCGCCTACTATCCGCCGTCACTGGGTGTGCACGTTGAATGTTTATAGTGCTCGCATCACCCAACATTTCCTCCTGGACCGCATCGGACGAACCCGGCTGCCGAACCATTCGGTGAATGGATGCTACACCGGGCAAGCTAGCGGACGACATTTGTTTAATCTCCATGAGCACTTTTGCCGCTAGCTCTGTATTCATTTGTGACGACGGAAGCGCACTTGCGGAAGATAACATGGAAACATCACCCTGTTCTTGTTCCTCTGAAATAGAAACTGAGAGAGTAGAGTGACCTTGCGGAGAAAGAGCCGGCATAGCCCTTTCTCCACTAACAACATATCGTGACACACGTTTCCAATGTTTGTCATCCCAATATTGACATATAGAACAGGGATTAGTGCGAGAACACTGACTACAATTAATGCAATGATCATGAAAGTCAGAGGAAGATTTCTTCCTATTACAATTTGAAGAATATCCTTTCATTGTGAAAAGTCAACAACAAGTCCTAGTTACTCGCACAAACCCCTGACACAAAGATACATAATAACATGATCCATTAATAATGAAAAAACAATTGCAAATCAAAATAATTTTTGAAAAATATTTTTTCAGCGAAGCCCAAGTTTCTGAAAAGTAGTTGAGCCCCGATGGATCCGATGGCTAAGTGTGGTCAAAAATTTTAAATTTATATTAAATAATTAATGCAACACTTACGGATAATAAAAATGTATCTTATAGCTGAGATAAACTACACCAAAAGCAAACAGCCCCCATCAAAAGAGACTGTTGCCAATGTAAACAAACAGTGTAAAACACCAGAAAACATGACTCCAGGCACTGACAAAACTGGCCCGAAATCAGTCATCAAAATTACACTCTATCTGATGCAAGACAGAGACTCCCAGGGGAGAATCTGCAGAACATCAGATGGAAGATGCAGAACACAACGTTTATACACCCATGGGTGAAAACGTAACTATGGGGAAAATAACAGAAAACATTCTGTAACCAAGCAACTCTCCCAAGAGAATTTAGAAATGATCTTTCTCAAAAATATGCCAAAAGCATGGGAGAATTGCAAGGGGGGACTTAGAAGACCAGGGAGAGGAAACACTGAATAAGCAGTGCAACTTTTTAGCAAGAATGACAACAAGAGGCCCATGCCTCGAAAATAGGCAACTTAACATAATTCATAAAAAATTTTAAGTACAGCCCTGATTACTTTTTGTCACTCCTTTTTCCTCTCCTCTTCTATCCTCCTTAGAATCACCATTTCTCCAATAATTACGTGTCTGGCATCCTTTAAACTGAGATTTACAAGCACAAAGATCAGTGAGATGTTGACTGATGAAGGGCCAAACAGAGAATGATAATTGGCGCCAATTTCGGAACGTCCTTGACACTGCGCATGCGCAGTAGGGGCGAAGTATGGAGGTCCTATAGGACATGATTTCTTTTGGTTTTGGATGCAAATTTGGGGGATTGGGGGGCAAAATTTGTGTTTGGCCCTGCATTTTTAGAGTTAGCACCAGCTAAGTCTGGGTCATTGGTACAGTATAAAAATATGATGCGGAATGACATTTCTTTTACAAAATACTCGACCCCAGAATGTATTTTGTTTATTAACTAACAAAGTACCTCCCAAGCAATCTTCTTACATCTGGTCCTGTTCACACTTTCAGACTTAGGAAATTATTAGCTTAGTAGACTTTGTTGAAAGGTAACCACAGGAGGGTGATGGGGGATTGGCACGAAGAAGAGGTGAAGGGTCATGAAGGAGAAGGTAGCAGTGGGGGATTTTCAGTCAATAATTACATTGTGATTTTTAACCTGGCACAGATGCATCATAGACAACTGGACCTGGATTATTTGTACGTTAATGGAGGACCATTAATTGAAAATATGAAGGGGCGGCGGGGGGTGGTACATGAATATTCTTAATTTTTCCCCACTTGTCTATGAAGTCTCCCTACATGACTCTGCAGTCTCCCTATTTTTTCTGAAGGGAGACTTGAAGTCTCCCTAAAATTCCCCCCTAGGCTGGTCCCTGCCTTCAAGTGATGTCACCTTTGTTTTTGCTAATGATATTATAAATCGTTTACCATCTTGTACAGTTTTCTTTACATGAAAAATATGCCTGTCTGTGATCAGATGTGGTTTATCAGTATCAAGACGACTTATTCGTAAGCGGAGTCCATCTAACTGCCTTACTGTGTGAAAATTACCACTGACAGGGGGGCTGACGGGTACAATCGACCTACTGGCTTCAACTTTCTTTTTATAACGGCCAAATTTTCCACTTTTGGAGTATTTTCTTCTTTGTGAAGAACCCATTTTCACAACATAGAGAGGCCAATGGAGCACCTTAGTTTGTGTGAACATGCACATTTTCAGTTGCTAAAGCCGATTCATTTTTAAAATGATTTCTCGGATTACCTACCTGCTTTTCATGTGAGAACACATGACCCTGACAAGAAGTTTTATGAAAATACTCATTTTATAATAAATTAAAAATATGTTTACATTTTCACGTTGTAAACAATAAACATGTGACAAATGTTATACCCAAATCAAAATCACCTTTGGTTGAAGAAACTGATTGCCGATCAAGCACCATCCATCACTGGACATTTCAGTTTGACTGAAGTAAATATACTGCAGTCTGTTCCTTTGCAATCGACTAACGGTTGTTTTGGAATCTCATTGGAAGAAATTCTGTTCTTGAAACTTGCAGAAATTTTCTAGTGCGTAGTAATATCTAACAAGATATAGCTCTGTAGGGTTCAATTATATACTGAAAGTTATTACACTTTTTGTCCCGATTTGTAACATATTTAGCAATAGGAATATACTATCTAGTAACATCACCTACAAAGAAGTGGAATATAAATGAAATCAGCAAAAAGTGGGCGATTGTTTTCGACGTTCAATCGTCGTGAAGAGGCCGATGAAAAATTTCTAAATTTGATTATACTAAAGTTTGCAAATCTCACCTTAAATGCTCAAGTTCAAATAATCTCTTATGTTCGGGTAATTTAGTTCAATGCGTATAGTAGATGTGTTAGAATTTATATCACGCATTCTTTTTTATCGTAGAGAAATTTTCCTTTATTTGTCAACATCGCCTAACTTCGCTACAGATGGTTTGCGTTTTGAACGCTGTTCTGGAGAACGAACAAATTATACCTGCTTGTCTGGATATGTTTCTAGTACAGCACACACTAGTGCCTCACTTGTATGCACACATTGCAGAAGGGGTTGTATGTTATCCCATTTTAGGTATTTTGCGGACAGAAAAAAAATCAATTTCAAAGTATCTGTAAATACATTTTACACATTTTTGATACTGGTAAACAGGTGTTCTGCAGTCTATAACTGATATATTTTATTAATGGCTATTCATCAGTCAGTTGGGTTTAATTATTTTGCACTTATGGCACTTGTATTTTGGTCAATAATTGGGTTGACAAAGTCCTTAAAGTTAGTTGTGTGGGAATGCAGCCGTGGCACGTTGACAGCGATATTATGGAACGCAGCTTTTTCCTGTTGATATGGACCATTTGGGATCGGGACGTTTCGGCCTTGAGACGTTTTGGCCCTGGGACGTTTCGGCCTTGAGACGTTTCGGCATGGGACGTTTCGGCCTCGTAGAAAGGGGGTGTAGAGACAATGTAAATAAAATAGATTCAGCCGAAGAATGCTCTGACAATCTGTGTATACTGATTTTCTGCCTGACAGTACACACTGGTTACTATTTCTTGGCCCCACTGATCACAGTAAAAAACAAGTCGTGGCTCCCGCATTATACTCAGTTCATCAATTATTCCATTGGTTGATTATCTGCATTATCAACACGGGAAGTGTTATTTTAAATAATATTAAATCTGATAAAAGTGTAATAACTTTGTGTTTATTCGTTGAAAATGCTGTGGTTGAGCCTTTTCAATGAATAAACACGAAATTATTGGTGACAGATATATATAAGAATTTGGGTTAGTCTCATCTAGCAATGCGTTAAATTATATTGAATCTGATAGAATTGTAATTTATTCGTTGAAAAAGCTGAAGTGAAACCTTTTCACTGAATATTTACGCAAAATTATTGAACAAAATCTGGTAAAAATTGTAATAATTTAATAACATTAATCTTACAGGCTCATCTGGCAATTTATTAAATTCAATGCAGCTCTGGTAAAACAATGTAGTAATTTTGCGGTTATTCATGGAAAAGGCGGAAGTGGAGCCATTGCAATGAAAAATTACTGGAGACAATATATATATAACAATGTTACAGACTTATCAGGCAATTTATTATATTAAATGAAATCCGGTCAAAAATTTAATAATTGTAGTTTATTTTAGTCACTACCAAACGAGAAATTTATTTAAGAGAGTGGCGGGGTGTGCACATCATACTAAAGTAATCCAAGCTTACTTTAGTCGTTTTTCAAGTATGACATATGGTTTGCTGTTTTTAACACAAACTGAGTTGCGAAGACCTAACTTAAGAATCATCTATACTCATAGAGTCGACTGTAGGCACCACTGGTTCCTGGAAGTCTGCTGCCGAATTCGCACCAGAACTGATAATTTAATAATATTTCACGAAAACAACTTGTGGCCAAATGTGCTTTACATATCCAAGAACAAAGCTAGGGGATAAAAATTCTTCAAAACACGGCGACAGAGCTGCATTGGGGAAAATTCCAAAGCCTTTGCTTTTGTTTACATATGAGTATACTTTCGATTTCCGGTCTACGTCATTGGACAGAAAAAGCATGTAAAAACAACGGCGTCTGAAATCAAAAAGTGAAAAAGATCGCCTTCATACAGTATACTGTTATTAGATTGAGATTGCAGTTGCCATATTCAATGCAAGGTATCATGAAACCTTTTGAAATTTCTTAGAATTACAATTTTGTTTTTCGATGGAAATTTGTGGTAACGAGTGATTTGCACATGTCTGTCGAGCATGGAAACCATCTTCAATAAAAAATGCAGACAGTGTTGTCCTTTTCCAAAATGCAGTCCTATCGCTATATTCGAAAGTGTTTTGAATGCCTAGCTTTGTTCTTGGATGTATGAAGCACATTTGGTCTAGTGAAATATTTTATTATTAGTTCTGGTGCGAATACGATAGCAGACTTCCAGGAACCAGTGGTGCCTACAGTCGACTCTATGAGTTGATTACATATGTGTTTCATG